>JBBMFX010170291.1:0-21623 GCA_037832545.1 Rhabdalestes septentrionalis | reverse complement strand
TGTGTGTGTGTGTGTGTGTGTGTTTGTGTGTGTGTGTGTGTGTGTGTGTGTGTGTGTGTGTGTGTGTGTGTGTGTTCTGTGCCCTCAGACTCACCTGGCGTTCCTCCCAGTGCTAATGCCCATCAGCTTTTCCGAGGCTTCAGCTTTGTGGCCACTAACCTGGGGCCTGAGCAGTCTATAGTAGACACCAGACAGAACTCAGTCAACCCTATAGTGCAGGTGAGCACATCCTCATCCAGTTGGACCGAACTACCAAGCCAAGATTGCAAAGCTATAATCTGGTTTTGATCCATTTTTGGACAAAAGACAATTTTTCACTGTAATTCCTCTAAGTGTAGTCTTGGTCTTCTAGTATTCTTGTCCTAACATGCTGTATTCTACTTACTTACATACTTACAAGTGCAGAGCAGGGATACTCCATGCTCATGATTAGTTGGCTTCATCTGATATAAATGCTATTTTTACAAAAAGCATTAAATATATAATATAATGTATGTATAATACATTATATATAATAGTATTTTATTATATATAATGCATGCCATTTTTCCTGCCTACTGTAGTCAGTACATTTTAAGCTTGACCTTGGACTGGCATTGCAGACACAGCCTGTTCAGATCTTATATCACAGAGGCTCACTTAGGCATGCCTCCTCAAAAAAAGTGAAACTAGGGGTAAAAACAGCCTCCTGTTGCGTAAGCTGATCTGATTCTGCCAGAGGTATCTAACCAAAGTGTCTTGGTAGAGTGAAAGCTATTGATTTAGGAGAACATGCAGGTCTCAGAATGACTGACTGGGCCAGATGTTCTGATCTGACGTTGTGCTGAGTTCCTCTGTACGCTTCTATTGAACATACATAACATGAGGCTGTTAAAGCCCTGCCACAAAACCAGATAGATATTTAAACTCACTGAGTTTTTCCTCTCTCCTGTGACTAGCAGTGAAGCAAGAAATAGGTTTTGGGGAAATCATTTATAAGAAATGGAATGCCTTCCTCTAAGGGCATAAAAATGATATGTTTAAAAAAAAGGAACATTTTGAGCAATACAGAACATGGACAGATTAGAAGCTATTCATAGCTTAAAGATAATGACACTAGCTTATGTGAACATGCCACATCTCAGCCTTCATTTAGGTAAATTGTCCATGTTAAGGTTTCTTTGAAGGTGCGTATACTAAGGGATACAACCTACCTAACTTGGTTTCTGTGCTGTGTTCCAGCAACTTCATGGAAACAACATCCATTTCACTGATGGCTATGAAGTGAAAGAGGACATTGGAGTCGGCTCATATTCAGTCTGCAAACGCTGCATCCATAGAATCACCAGTGTGGAATATGCTGTTAAAGTGAGGGAATTTGGACTGTTCTTGCTTTGATCCTCTCCATCTTGGATTAAAAAAAGCACACTTAGCTTAACTTCTTAACTTCACCAGTGAAAAAAATCAATCCATTTCAAAGGCATTAATTTAATTTTTAGTTGCAACTTTCATGCTTTGTAGTAAGTAAGTACAGTAAGTTGATTTTCTGGAGATTTTGTTTTCATTTCAGATAATTGACAAAGGTAAGAAGGACCCATCTGAGGAGATTGAGATCCTCCTGCGATACGGACAGCACCCTAACATCATCACTCTGAAAGATGTGAGTCAACTTTAAGGAACAATTGTATGTCTTACACAGTCCAAGCTAATGGACTAGGAACACTGAGAACATTCCCAGAATGCTCCCTTAAGTTTGGCTACTTGGTCTCTAAGTGTTAGAAGCTAACATTTCTTAGAATAATAGTAATGAAAAGAAATAGTATTGCTGCATGCCCTTAATTGAAGTTTCGGAAGTTTAAGAGAATCCCATAATGTAAATTCTCTAAGCTTGTTTAATGTTTTACATTACGTCCGTATCTTTGGGCAGACCATACCTGGTACTTTGTAGTCCACACAATGTATGTCCCTCACATTAATAAGCCCAGACTTAAAATTAAGACTAGTAGACTAGTTAGGATAATAAGTACATGTTAATGTCATAAGTACTTAGGTAAGAGTTGGGATCTCAGTTGGCATTTGAAGACGGTGAGGGTCTGAGCAGCTCTTCCATTCAGGAGAGGTTCATTTAAACCCTTTGGGGCCAAAACTGAGAAATTCTCAAAGAATGTCTTTGATCTCTTAGAGCATCAAGCACAGCCTGACCTGACCCACCTCTTCAGAGAGGGTAAGCTGTGATCTGTGGTCTGATCAGTGCAGTTAGGTAAGATGAACTGGACCATTTTTGGCATTGTAGACAAGCGTTTGGAGTTTTAAATCTAATGTGAGCAGCCACAGGAAGCCAACTAAGTGTTAAGTGCAGTAGTAGAATTCAGGATGTCTTGTGGTCTTCAGTGGAAGGCTAACCATGAATTCTCTGATGTTATTAATAAGAACCTGCCATTTGAGAGATATTGTTAATGTAAGACGAAAGTGAGAATAACTAGATAACTAGGTGACAGCATTTTATCATGTCACATCTATAATTTCCTAGTTCCTTAGTAACTGCAGCCCTCAAGGTAGGATACAATCCATTGCCAAGCAGAACGAGAGATTCCAAGTTTGATGAGTAAAACCAGCAGCATATGGCTGACCATATCAAAAACTTCAGAAAATTAAAGATGTGTTTGTACCGATGAGAGTTTAGCAGTTTTGACTGCATGAATCTCCTTAGTCACAGTTAAAAATTAATGTGATTAATTAATTTCTGATTAATGTGCTTCTTTGAATCCAGACTTGGTTAGGTGACAGTGCCTGTTTTGTGTCAGAAATAGGTTTAGTTGCTTATTTACAGCATGCTCCAGAGAAAACATATCAGTCTGTTGTTGTTCACATCAGTGATGTTAAGTGTGGTATTTTTTAGGATTGGTGTGACTATAGCTGATTTGAAGGCTGCTGGAACATGACCTGTTTCCATGGAGCAATGAGTAATATAAGGAAGAACATCCGAGGTTATGGTCAGAAGTGTGGGTGATGGGAGTAGATTGACTGTTGATGTGCTACAGGGAAGGATCATCTGAGGTTGTAAATTTTTTCAACAAAAAAGTGGCAAAGTCCATTGAGGAGATGAAGGAAATTGCAGGAGTAGGCAGAGGTTTGAGAAGTGAAGAAAATGTGGCAAAGAGTGCATAGGTTCGAGGCAGATTCTGCTAGCTTAACTTTGAAGAAGGAGGATATCAGCAGATATCTCAGTGGTAAACTTCGATAGAAGACAAGAGCAAAGTTAAGATACAACAAGATCCAAGTTAACATGCGATTTCCTTCCATTTATATCCGCTGCACTAAATTCTCTTCAGTTGTTGTGGAAGTGCATCAGACAGCTACAGTGAAAGACGTGTGCTGCATGTTGACCTAGAAGCCAATGGAAAAATCTGGTTGAAAAAGCAGTGGAGATAGGAGAGAAGGGATTTCCAGTATTGAGAGAAAAGAGGGAGATGTTACAGGTGGAGTTAAGGTTGACAGGATGGTGGAAGAAAAATCATGTGGAGGAAGTGGGTAAGCATTTGGCAGAGGAGTGGTTTGAAGACAAAGGTTGATGGTCAGAGAGATGGAGACAGGCAAAATGTTGAGTTTAGGAGAATATGGTCATGGACTTGTTGGAGTACAGAGCAAAAGTTGGCAGCTTTTCATTTGGGAGATTGAAATCTCTAAAAAAAAAAACATTAGCAGAGAGTCATCATCCGGAATTAAATTGAGTATGATGTCCAGTTCTTCAGTGAAGGTTACTGCTGCACCAGGGGAGGTTAACATTGTTGAGCACTCCTGCCCAACTCACTACAACTTGGACAACAAATTCTCTCTGCTATCGTCAAGGAAATCCTAGGATTTTTTTATCCCTTTTACAAGACACATGACAAAACAGATCCAACGAAGAAGAAGACCAACAGCTGACTGTAACAGCTGCACCTGCCTCAGCTTTAAAGTGGAGGAGCTCGAGAGAAGAGTATCCACTCTGTATCAGATCCAGAAGTTTGAGAGATTGCTGGACACCATTATATCCTGTGGATGGGCAGATTGGAACTGAAGCAGGCTTTGACTGCTTAATGGTGAAGAGCCACCTTCCAATTTCTACCCAGTGATTCACGGATCCAGCCGATGGCAAAGCTGTAGGCAGTCATCCGTAAGCTCCACATTGCACCCACAGGAGCAGTGGACTGTAGTCTCAAATAGAGATTCCTCTCCTGGTCTCCTCCATACAAAAGATATTCTGCCGAATGGGAGTCTTGGTGCTCCTGGTTACCTGCAGGTTGGGGAGCATCCAGAGCTCACTGTTTAAAGATAAAGGCCGAACAACTGCACCAGTTGAAGCCATAGTACACATAGTCAAGTGTGATTTTGCTCATGAAAGTGGAAAAGTAATTGCCTCGTCATCACGTCACAGTGTGAAAAGTTCCTTACGTTCTTCATTAGTAAGACAGACATCAGAACACATATACACATACTTCTACAATATCTGTAGATCTTCCAAGTACTTGGAATTTTTTTTTCCAATATCATTATAGGAAATTCTTTACACCGTTACATGCCATGCCAGCATGCCCACTTGAACTTCTCCACATTGAAGATATAATGGATGCCATTGTACTTATTTTGCTTACTCTTGTAAACCTTTGCCTTATTGTCATTTATACAAAATGTCGGAGACTAGTTTTAATGCTGCCTCCAAGGAGCAATAATATCCAGAGTGTTTTTTTAAATAAGGTTCATGGCTCTTCTTTGAAAGGTGTACAGCTCTTCTTCGTTTCTCATTTAAACAACATGAATCAAACATCCAACTTCTGTCCTGTTTATCTATTGTCAAAGACTTATTACAGAAAGAGTTTTTTGACTATTGGTCCAGAGCATTACAAATTACAAATACAGTCCTCCTCTAGTTCAATTAGTATCAAGTTAACTCAATGAAAATTAAAGGTTGGTGGAACTAAAGGACAGTTTTAATGACTGAAAAAGTGATACGTACCTCCATATCAACACACTTGCTTAATCTCATTCAGTCTAATGCCTTCAATTTACTCGGAAAATCTAAGGGAGTCCTGTATAATCACAGTTTTAACTTCATGACATGAAAGCATTTTGTAAACTATTTACGTGGCCATTAACTGGCCTGTCATTCCCTCAATTGGCAGCTTTGACGTGGCTCCTTAAAACTCATTTTGCAAAGCAGCCTACACTTAACAACGCTTCCTCTTTTTCCCTTTCTATTTTAGAGGTTTTTTTTATCTAATTGTATTTATTAAATGTAATTTTATTTTGATTTGAATTTTTAATTGTGCTAGTTGTAATATCATTTTGTATATTTTTATTTGCATGTCTGCATGGTTTTCACTTTTACCTGTTTTATTTTATTGGGATCCTAGTTGCTTTAAAATGAGATATATATTCCCTTGCCTTTGTTCCTAAACTCTCAGATGATTAGGGCAAGACTAAACATTGAAAAGCAATGTTTAAATCATTAGAAGAGTCCTGACCCTAGACTCTTTCAAATGTTCCTATTTGCCCAGGCTTTCAGCTTAGCTGAAAGCTTAGCTTTCAATCCCACAACAGCACCTAATTACCCTAATTTATTTTTTATGGGTTTTTATTTTCATGTTTAATTTAATCTCTTTCAATTTGGTTGTTTTAATTATGCTTTATTCATTTGTAATTTAATCTCTCTCCTTTGAATATGTTGTTTTGATTATGTTTTAATCGTGTTTAATTTGCATGTGTGTGGATCTATTTCTGCATGTACACACATACTCAGGTTTTTTTTTAATCCCACTGACACAAGCACTTAAAAAAAACATTCTTGTAAAAGAAATGTGAGTTTTTGAAAATCATCACCCTTGAAGGACTTTTCCAAGAGGTTAGTTTTCAGTTACCTTAAACACCATTTGGGTGTGGATAAAAGGCTAAAACGCCTGGAAAATCTGTGTTTTAATAAAATAACACTTGTGTACATGTGGACAAGAGCTAAGATCTGTCTAAGGGATCAGTCAAGCCATCCATTACCCGAGTCTCCTGAGATCCAGGAGTTCATTTTGTCCTATATATACATTGTATATATACTGCAGCCTACCAGGAAAAGTCATTAATCACCATCTTCATCTTTCTTATCTTCGTGATGGGCGGGCCTTAGCGGGCCGTGCCCGCCCTCAGACTCACTCGGGCTCGCCCTGGGAATACGAGCCTCCGGGATTGGTCCGGGGGTTTTGAGCTGCCTAAACACTCGTCACAGATGCAGCCGAGTTGCGCATAAAAAATATCAACCCGAAATGAGCCTATAAAATGTGTGCCTCCCCAAAGGTCCGTCCGCAAATCCGTGTCTGGCACTGGGTCTGGTTACGAGGCAAAATATTTTTGGCGTCATGAAAAAAAACATGCATTAGCCGCACCGTATTATTAGCCACAGGCTTCAAAATTTGAGATAATTTGGGAAAAAAAGTGGCGGCTTATAGTCTGGAATTTACGGTAATTCTTATTCAAGCATAGTTAATGTAGTGCAGGCCTAGAGAACTTTCAAGTTGATATCCTGGGTTTTCTATGGCTTTCAGGTAAAAATATGACAAGATAGAAGCTAAATGATTCAATTGTTTTTCACCTCAGTTGCCTTTTACTCCCTGCAGCCTAAAATACACCATGATTGACCCTCTTTTCTTTTTAAATGCTCTTGCGGGGTTGCATAAGCACTGTTTTCTCAGCCTGAGTCCAGTAATGCAGTGGGCCAGAAGAAGAGTGAGAGAGCTGTGTGTTGTGTCTTCCTGTAGGTCTATGATGACGGGAAGTATGTGTACGTGGTCATGGAGCTGATGCGAGGCGGAGAGCTTCTGGACAGGATCCTGCGTCAGAAAGGCTTCTCGGAGAGAGAAGCTTCAGCTGTGCTATGCACCATCACCAAGACTGTGGAGTATCTGCACTCACAGGGGGTTTGTTTTGTCCCTGTTTTAATTATGCACGCACACACATCAGAATTCAAGTTTCACTGACCAAGTATGTTTGCAAATACAGGCCATTTGACTTTGGTTGCATGGCAGCTCACAGTACACTGTGGGTCAGATTTTCACTAGTGCAATGCATGTGCACGTTTGCATTAGTTGCGTTTAAAAATTGTTCTAATTGTCTGTCACAGTAATCAAAAAAGACCTAATTTAGCAAACATTATATAGAACATTTTATAGTGTTATATTGAATAAATTATTTGAACAAAATGTGAAGTATTTTTTGTCTAAAATGCATTTGTCAAATGAGATTCTTCTTCACACCCTTACACTGATTATTAGTCTGACACACACACTTGGGAAGATTAGCTAAGCAGTGGTCACCATTCGTATCCACCAGGGCCAAGCCAACTAGTTAATCATGTGAAGACTGACTAGATGATTAAACCAGGTGTTCATTAGACTAATGGACTTTGGTATAAAAGCCAGCAGTCTTGATAATAAGCTCTGAATTCTTCCACAATATAAAGACATGCATGTCAGGTGAATTGGTGATCCTAAATTGACCCTAGCGCCTTGTCCAGAGTTAGTCCAAAATAGGCTCCGGATACCTGTGACCCTAGTAAGGATTAAATGTTAATAGAAAATGAAGGAATGGTAAATTGTCGCTTTTATTGCAGTCTGTCCATAATTGTCTTGCAGCAAATGTATTTAACAAGTATTCTGTATATGCTTGCCTTGCACACTGAATTATTGTAAGCATTTTGTGAACAGCTGGTGAAATATTCAAGAACACAATTTTTATTTTATTTTTCTTTCCATTGTCATCACTGTGATTTTGTGTTCCTGTCAAGGTTGTGCATCGAGACCTAAAGCCTAGTAATATCCTGTATGTGGATGAGACCGGAGACCCAGAGTCCATCAGGATCTGTGACTTCGGCTTTGCCAAACAGCTAAGAGCTGAAAACGGCCTCCTCATGACACCCTGCTACACTGCCAACTTCGTGGCACCAGAGGTATTAAAAATAACCCTGGGTTCTTTCTGTTACTGCTGTTTGCGCGTCTACCAGGGTGTTATTTAAGAGCCAAAGGAAGGCCAGGCCAGTAGAAACCAAAAAAGATAAAGCAACACAGTCAAATTGAAATGTACAAATAGTACACATAGTGTAGTACAAATGGTGCAAGTTGATCATCTATACTGATATACCTGTAATGCTGTCACACAGCAATATTTTAGCAATACTGTTAAGATTTGCTGGGTCTTTTTTGCTGGTTAAATTGAATGATTAACTATTCAAAATACTGATACTTCTGATATACTTCAAATACTGAGGAAAAATCTCAGTTTTAGTAATGCTCAACATTATCGAATGCTGAAAACGCATTTTGTAAAGATTAGATTTCTGTCATTGAATACAGCAGAATATTCTATGATTCTGTATGTGCTGCAGGTTTTGAAGAAACAAGGATATGATGCTGCCTGTGATATCTGGAGTCTAGGAATTTTATTGTATACGATGCTGGCAGGGTGAGT
This sequence comes from Rhabdalestes septentrionalis, assembly GCA_037832545.1. Classification (NCBI taxonomy): domain Eukaryota; kingdom Metazoa; phylum Chordata; class Actinopteri; order Characiformes; family Alestidae; genus Rhabdalestes; species Rhabdalestes septentrionalis. The sequence goes on along the minus strand of JBBMFX010170291.1, from coordinate 13,157 downwards.
AACCTTGTAAAGCTGCATTCACACCATTGCACAAAAGGTTTACGTGCACCTTGTTCGTTCCATTTTAACGCAACGGCGCCTGTGTTAGTCATCCTGCACGGTGGCACTTTGTGCACTTTTGCCATGGTGGTGTGAACACAGATTTAAATATAATTTAAATATAATTGTGCTTTTTACAGAAAATACTAAATAAAAATATAATAAAATTTACCAAGTAGACATCACCCCAAACATGCCTGTGTTCACAGTAAGGGTGGGCAATAATGAAGTTAGAAAAATAAAATATCTTCGTGATCCACAATATGTACCATTTATTTTGTTTGTCTGTGGATTGGTCAGAATGTGAAAAATGCACCAGCACAGTAGTAGTAGTGCTGCAATGCTTTTTTTTTTACATTCACAAAAAGTTAACTTTTTGAGAAGGAACAAGTGGAAAGTAAAAATGGTAAAAATATAATTTAATAAGATGCTAAGTGTATTTTTAATTATATGTGTTGAATAATTTACTCAGTAAAGTGTCCTCCCTGTTTGGCCATTCCGGAGTCTCTCTGTTTGCTCATTATTAATCTCTTCATGAGCTAATCAGGAAATCATAGTAGAAACAAGCAAGACAGTAAATGTTCTGACTCAGTTGAATATCTTTAGGAAGAAGAGGTTTTCAAACTGCCACACTCTGCATTCAGCTAGGACCAGTCACTGTAATCCCTACTGCTTATTTTTTATATTTATATGTAATACTTCTGTCTAATTTAACACGGCACTGAAATTAACAGCTAGAAATGTACTAAAGCAGTGCTCTTTGGGAATGTGAGACAGTGTGTGAGAGAGAGATTGCTCAACAAACTTGAAAGGTTCTTTTCTAAGCAAAGTAGAGGATGTGATATTCACAACATTGTATAAACATTCCTTACTCTTAACCTACATCATGTTTGGTCACGAGTGAAATGCTACTTTTGTAATGTCAAATTAGATCTGTTTGATTTTGTTTTGCTCTAACGGTCCAAATGATTAGGAATTAGCATTGCTACTGAACCCTCCAGTACTGGGGCCCTCCAGTTAGCACATCATTAAGATTGGACACAAAGACTCAAAATACCAAACCACTGTCCTGGGCTTCTGCAATACACTTTTGTGGGATTTCAAACAAGCATTGCCTTATTTTCCAATTTACTCATTAATTAAAGAGCTCATCTCTAAAGTGTCAGCCCATGACTAATATGTTTGCATATTCAACATTTTGTATGTTTTTATAGTGAGATGAAATACTTGTGGCAAATTCTTAATGTTACTGTGATAATACTTGAATGTCTATACTTTACATAAAACCTTTATTGTGTACTGGGTACAGTTCAGGCTCAAGGAAGATGAAAACAGGAGAGGATTTATTTTGCTTATATCACTGTTAATTCCTCGTTTATGTTCTTTGCAGCATTGACTACTGATCTGCTCAAATCTTACTCAGATCAGGTCACAGATAGGTTTGTCAAAGCTTATGGCTGGAGTAATAATATCTGCAACTACACAGACTTCCTTTCAGTGTTCCCGCTGACATCATAACGAAAATATTTTGAAATATGCTCTATCAATTCGACAGCTTGTCCTCGTAGGAGTGTTTCAGCCCCAAAGCGGTTGATGCAACACCTGTCTATACTTTAGACAAAATCCGTGGCTGACCCATCTCCCAACAGTATAAACAAGTGAACACACTTTTCAGAAGCTCTCCCCCTCCCACCTCCGCTCGTACAAAGACTAATTTCTACGTCAGGGTCGCAGGGATTACAGGGTAACCCCGGGTCAGGTCAGCTGCTGGCACACAGAGTAACTGTGCTATCAGGAATCGAGCTGTGCTCAACAATTTAATGTTCCTGTCAGTTTGCTGAGCTTTAAATCTCTGTGTAATCAGGACATCTGAAAAGCCGCATTTTTTTCTTTTTCAACCTGGCCACAAGTGTTGTCTAAAAATAGCACCTTGAAAATGGACTTCAACAAAAAAATAGAGAGCGAAAAATATAAAAAATGTTCTCTGTGATCTTTCTCACCTTGTTTTGCCAGACAGACTCAAGCAAAAGTGGTTTTGTACTTTCAATCTTTCAAACACTCTGTCCCTGCAGATTCACACCCTTCGCCAATGGACCCGATGATACCCCAGAGGAGATCTTGGCCCGAATTGGCAGTGGCAAATACGTTTTATCTGGGGGCAACTGGGACACGGTTTCTGACGCTGCTAAGGTGAGAGTACGTTCTCTTCTGTGTGAGAGAACATATAGTCACGTTTGGAGGTAGCGGTGACGCATTTGAAAATTATCACATTTCTGATTGTAGAATTACTCTGAAATGATCTTGTGTAAAAAATAATCGTCTGTTATTTTCACAGGACATTGTGATGAAAATGCTGCACGTTGACCCTCATCAACGGCTGACTGCGCCTCTGGTCCTTCGCCACCCCTGGATCGTAAATCGAGACCAGTTATCCCAGAGTCATCTTGTTCGACAGGATGCACAGTTGGTCAAGGTAAATCTCTTTGTTACTGCCCAGACCTCAGGATTGCATCTTTATTCAGCGTTGCATTACAACAGAAGTGTCAAACTCCTATTCTGGGGGCCACAACTCTACAGTAATTAATATTTTCCTCTTTTAAAACTCAGCACAATTCAGCTAATTTACTTGCCTGAAGAACAGAATTCGACATGTTAAATGAGGCAGAATTCTAAATTCTGCAGGGCTAGTGTGTTGCCTGTCAGTCTGTTTGTCATTTACAATGTAAAAAGGTGCAATAGTGCCACCACCTGGTCGTCCGGGAAAAAAAGCGCCGTGAAGAATTTCAGCTCAAACATTGTTCAAGCTGTATTTGTGTTTAGATTATGTGAGGTTTTGTTAATAAAAAAAAAAAATTACTATAGTATTCCGATTTGGTGTCATTATAAGCAATACTACCTTTGGGTGGGAGATTTCAAGCGGCCCGAAGCAGGTGAAGGTGAGGAGGCTTCCTAAAAAATTTTAAAGCCAATAAGTATATATCTATACCATCTAGCTCGATTGGTTTAATAATATGCAACAGAAAACCACAGCTAATTATCCCTGTGCAGATGCACCACATGACTTCTCTCACACTAATTGTAAAAATAGTAAGAGGGAAGCAGTCTTTCACTTAAGATAAACTGAAGGCGGCAGGAACAACTGTTACACTGAGCACAAATCAATTAACTGCACAGCAGTCATCTCCTTTTTGTACAACCAGCACACACACTCTACCAAATACCTCTGATTTAAAAAGAAACAAAGTGACGGGTCAAACATTTCCAAGCAATTAGACCGATCAGAACTCTGCTCTGGTAGTTTAAAATAAAAATTGATCTCTTTGGCAGTAGTTCTGCTTGTCAAGTTTGGGGAAATTATTACACATTTGCATGATCTCATGAACGTCAGACCCACTGTGAAGTATTCAGGTGAGAGCATCATGATATGGTTCTGCTTCTCTGAAAAAGGTCCTGGGACCTTAAATTCCTTGAAGGAAAAATGATGGAGCAAGACAAACATGATGGAGTATTAGACATATTAAAACTAAACACAACACACCTCTTTCCATAGACCCCCCGTTAATTACAAAGACAGCAAATCAACAAAGTAACAAACTTATTAATATGTGTTGTCTGTATACATATTGTTTTTTAAAAATACATTTTTTAATACATTTGATTTAAGTGGATTATCATGAATGACCTAATAAGACATGAAGACAATGTGAAGTTTACTGTCTCCATTGTGACAGCAGAGTATTGTTTGACGTTCTAGGGGGCGATGGCTGCTACATACTCAGCTCTCAACCGTATGCCACAGGCTCCGAAGCTTGAGCCTGTTCTTGCTTCTTGTCTGGCTCAGAGAAGAGGTATGAAGAGACTGACGTCCACTTGCCTATAGCTCACCATCCACAAAACATGTCCCCTTTGAGCTGCGAAGATGTCTGAGAGCCTGACCTTGCAAAAGGCAGCTGGCAGAACAGAGCAGAAAGCAGAGCAACGTGACGACTGAGGCTGAGCAACAGCAGAATTTCACCACAGATTTGACACGCGTACACAGCTTCTGGAAGCTCAGGGATGATGAGGTCAATAATATTGGGTCTAGAGCTCCAGCTTGATTTCTGCGTCACTTCTTCCAGATGTAGCTCCAGTTGTGAAGGAAAGGCACGCAGCCTGTTAAGTTTAGTGACAGAGTGAAAGGTCTAGAAAATAGTAAATACTCAGAGCTCAAATATTACAACCTGTTCATGGTTGGTCAGAAACCTCATCTGGAACAGCTGTCCCTGTCTGCTGCACGTGAAATGAGCCATGTATAACTGCTTAGATATGATCACTTAAGGGTTTGCCCACATATATGCTGTATGGTTTGATAAGCAAGTTTCGTGTAAATTTGTCCACAAAACCGGCAGCTCATGTGACACTGGCTCATGACGCTGTTCATTTCATTGTAATCTGGTGGACCTGAAGATTCACGGTGGTAGGTCAGCCAACCCTCCACATGTTGAAACACATTAACATATTAACCCTGAAACTATTAGACAGACATACCAGCATTATTGAGACCAATACCAATAACATGCATGTGACAAAGGTGGTTTTATAAGTGCAGAAAAGGAAATGGTGTACATACATGTGACTTACTGCAGGAAGCACAACGAATGTTTTGAAATGAAAAATTCTGAACGTTTTAAATATGGTTTACCTTTCCTGTGTAATTCTGTTTTTATAATGTGGCTTATTCGTGAACCATCTTCTTCCTTTTTCTTTTTGGGACTTTTGTTTCTCTCAGTCATGGTCTCACCATGTAGAAATTATTTTAGTTTTTTTTTTATTTTTATTATTATTACTATTTATTTATTTATTTATAAATATGTTCCTCATTTAGTATTTAATTAGCTATTTTGTGTATTGCTTTATTTATTTCTAAATGTATTTATTTATTTATTAGAATGTATTTATGTATATTTATTTTGTACAATGTGTTTTCTTCTTTTGAAGTGCACTTCTAAAGGTTTTGCTTGATGGGAAAATTGTAAATAAGTGCCACAGCTTTGCACAAACGTTTGCTGACAAGATGTAAAATATGCAGAATTAGTTGGAGGTAGAGTTACCCATGTCCCATAATAGCAAAGGATGTAGGGGTGGTTTTTGCGTGCATGCTTGTATGTATACAGTGACAAGCCACTTCATTAGGTACATATATCTTGTATTTAAACTCATTTTTATAATTATACACTGTATGGAAAAAAATATTGGGAGACCTGGCCATTACACCAACAGGGATTTAATGATATTGCATTTAATTACCCAGACTTTAATATTAAGATAGTCCCCCCCTTTGCAGCTATAACAGCTTCCACTCTTCCTGGGATGCTTTCCACAAGATTTTGGAGTTTCTGTGGGAACTTTTGCCCATTCATTCTGTAGGGCATTTATGAGGTTCAGGCACCAATGTTGGACGAGATGGTCTGGCTTACAATCCTCACTCCAGTTTGTCCCAAAAGTGTTGGATGATTTTGGGGTCAGGACTCTGTGTGGGCCAGTCAAGTTCGTCCACACCGAACTCATCCAACCACGTCTTTATGACGCCTGCTTTGTGCACAGTCATGCTGGAATAGAAAAGATGCTTCTCCAAACTGTGTCCAATTGGAAACATGGTGTTGTCCAAAATGTCTTGGCCTGCTGAAAAGTTGATCATGTACTTCAGTAAGAGGCCTAACCCAAACCCTGAAAAACAGGTGTGGTCCGGACCACCAGTAAGCAGGTATTATTTAGGTAAGGAATCATTCTTAGCTCAGCTGTGAAACCATTGTTTAGGACCCAAGCAGCCCTGTTGTGTTTGTCCAATCTGTGCATCACACAAACACACACACACATTTACATTTACAACATGTAGCAGACTCTCTTATCCAGAGTGAAGTACATTAGTGCTGAAGTAGTCCACATTCTACTACCATGTCTGCATCAATGTTGTGTGGTGAATGACCCTCCACCCAAATAACAGCTGCACCCTGGTGGTCCTGTGGGCGTCCTAAACTAATGAAAGGCTAATGATTGATTCAGAAAAAAACACATGGAGTCCAGTCTGTAATTGTAAACTACAACGTTCATGAAATGGGGTACCTCATGAAGTGGCTTGTTGGGGTGTGTGTTTGTATTCTTTCATTTATTGCATTTAAAATCCCAGCTATACTTTGCTTGCACTTGTAGCAGTCCCTTGAAAGAGTAGAGGAGCAGATACAGTGATTTTGTATAATACAGACACAGTCAACCCAGGACACAGTAATATTTTTGTACTGCTGTGAAATTGCTTTTTCATAACTAAGCTTCACAGAATGAGGTTCTTGATCATTCTGTGTGTCTCCTAATGCCTTGATTGGACTGTTTCTCAAGACGTGGCTTGTTTTTTATGTCGGAGAAATACTTTGGAGTTGTGCTAAGTATAGGCTGCCCACATGTCAGTAAACCCACTGGACTAACTTTGTGTATCAGGTACTAAAAGACAAATCATGTGCAATGACTCAGCAAAACTAGAAGGCCTGCTTAGCGAGCCGTGGTAGTATTTTGCTTGGTATTGGCTTGCATGCCAACCATTTCTAAATAAACCAAGTTCTAAAAAATGGTGTCTTGAGTTTGCTGTAAATCAATAGTCTTAATAAAAAGTGATTTATTTTCGTAACAATTAAAATTTTCTTCTCCCTAAAGTACATCCTGCCAAAGACATGAATTTGCTAATAGTTTTACCAAAGCCTCTAATATCTTAGTGTAGTGTGTATACTTTTGAATATTTTCTGGAGAGCTTTACTTTATTTCGACTGTGTTTATATAAAATCTTACATTGTACTTGTCTTGGTGTCTCTGTGTGTCTGTGCAGTCATAGGATAAGTAATTTCCAGGATCAATAAAGTTTTCTGATTCCGCCTCTGATTCTGATTTAGTTTTCACATTCATGAAGAGGGGAAAAACTCACAGCACATTAGATCAATGAGACTGAAGAGACCATTAGTGTACAGTTCATTAGGTTATGTTCATTAGGCCAAACTCCTCACTATTGCTAACTTTGATTCATGGGTGTTGTCACTATTCAACCAGAGGGGGACATGTCCCCTTCACATTTCATAACGATTTGTTTGGACCGCCCCACATTTAACATAAATAATTAGTTCACCAGCGCTGCTGAGTCTTCAATCTTTGGTGAAAGAATCCACTCCACTAAACCGCTAGAAGGACACACACCACTGGAAATCCCAGCAGCTTGTTTGTGCATTGAAGAGTCACTTCACTTGCATGTGGTAAATTGGGTGAAAACCCGAGCTGATTTTCAGCAGAGTTCTTCAATCCATTAAGTGGAGTGGATTCTTTTACGAAAATTCACGATTCTACATGGCTTTCCAAATACCACCATGCCCGAAAAGGAAGAGATTTGCATGCACGCAGCAACTCTGCCCCCACACAAACCCCGTCCCCACTCGTTCCTCATAAAAATGCTTCAGACTTAACTGAATAGAGATAAGAATAAACCATTCACTTTGGTGGTGTGGAATAGGATTTATATTCTTCAAGGTTTGGTACAAACTTTAAACACATGTCATAATATTTCACAGAAATCATGTGCACTACATCAGGGGTGTCGGAAGCATTTTTAATGTGCAGGCGTGTTAAGGCGTGGGCGGAATATGCACTTGGGTGGGGTTTTGGTGGGGGTGGGGTTGCTGTGTGCATGAGTGCAAATCTCGTTCTTTTAGGGGTTGGTGATGTTTGGAAACCTGTGTTGAATCTTGAATATTGAATGAAAGAAACCACTCCGCTTAATCAATAGAAGAACACACACCACCGGAAATATGCCCAGGTTTGCCTCCAACTCACCACATGCAAGTGAAGTGACTCATCAGTGCACAGACAGGCTGCCTGGATTTCCAGTGGTGTGTGTCCTGTCAATTTAATGGAGTGGATGCTTTCGCGAAAGATTCAAGATTCAACAGCACCGGGAGAATGTGGAGGGGGGGAATGTCCAAATGAATAATTATGAAATGTGAGGAGACTACATGGACAAGGGTAGTGGGATGCATCAGGGTGAGAACTAGGGGGGAGCAGGTGGTGGTGATATGAACTTCCCTGGAAACATGAAACATCTTTCACCAATGCTGTAGCTGATCAATATATAGCAACAAGGGGTGTGCAGAGCGGCCGTTATTTGTATCTGTATTTGTATTTGTTGAAAGGGGAAAAGTATTTGTATTTGTATTCTAGTAAAATGTATAATGAAACGCGCAGACTCCGGAGCAGTGCCGGTGCCAGAGAGGACCAACTGGGTAGGCATCTACATGGCCATCACTATGAAACACAATGTACTTAAATCATCCTTAACTCTACCTTAATTTACCCCTGAAAATATGCCAAACACCTGAATTTGAATTAAGTGGCAATTTGTTTGTAAACCGTTCCTTTAATTTTACCTAAAAGGTGGATTTAAGGTATGAGTGTGAAACCCCTTAATCCAAAACATAAGACATTTTCTTCAGGAGGCTGTTATTTAAAGGTCAAATTTAAAAAAAAAAAGGGAAACATGCAGTAGTTTTACCCCTTAATCAGATTTAATCTGTATTTTCCAATTAATTTTCCTTAATTTCCTGGAAATTAAGGAAAAAATTAAGGTTATATTAAGGAGCAATGCCTTCTAATGCTCCCCCTTGGCGCCGGTGTTATGCCGAAAAAGGCATGCCTGCCGTAGAATTCCTCCCCCTCTCGGGAGTGCACCACAGAAACCACGAGTGGAAAGCTGTTTTTACCGTGTGAAAACTATCGTTTCTGTTTATGTAAGCTCACACAACATAGGTAACATATTATAAAACACTTTATTTGCTTAAATATAAATAAGAAATTACATATAAACATGATAGGTCACGTTTCTGAAAACGTGTTCCTTAGTTGCTCCTTAGTCAATCCCAAGTATGTTATTGTCGATTCCGGTCGTTCAGAGGAGCAGACATACATTTGGTAACTGTTGTTACATCATAAGCCATGTACAGCAACACTGAAAAAATAACGTGCTGGTCAGTTGTTTTTAAATTCCTGGGTCTCGTTTTAAACTGCATTGCACCACGCAGAGGACACTCACTGGTCTCCAAATTGTATAAACACATACTTTACGCTGACTGATGTAATGACAAAACGATGTGATGATATGTTTGTCCAAGGAAATACATTGCCTCTTAAATTTGGCTGCACTGTCATTATCCTATCACATAAAAAGAATAAAAAAACACTTTTAAGGGGAACTACAGAGCCTTATCAACAACTATGGTGCTAGAAGAGGCATTCCCTGTTTAAACTGGCAGTATTGTAACTACCTTCAGTGCAAAGCTTAGTTAAGACAATCTCAAATACAAAAGACTAAAAGCATTTGCTGCGAGTTACAGAAATGAAAACTCCCTGCCAAATAGAAGCATACTTTCATAATTTCAGCTGTACTGCAGCTACAATGATAAAACTTGTACAGGTTATTCATGACACGTTCAGATAAAACGTATAAAAAGCACTTGATAATGGGAGCTACATTATCAAGGGCTTGAAAATGCAGCAACAGCTGCACTGCCTGAAAATGCATCCCCCAATAAATTAGTGTTTATTGTAGCGATATCATGAGAGTGAAACTTACACAGTTAAGTCGTGACACTCTCAAAAACTAAACAATAAAAGTACTTAATAATAAAATAAATGCTAAGTTAAAGGGGACACTTTTTTGGGGGAAATGGTGCCAGAAACGGCATCCCCTATTTTTTCTGTCTGTATTGTAGCTACATCTGTGAAACTTACACAGGTTAGTCATTACATGCTCAAATACAATTTACTAGAAGCACTTGATGATGGGACCTACAGAAGTGCAACATTTATAGGGATGCCTTTTTCGGCACCACACTGCCAGAAATGGCATCCCCTATTTATTCTGTATTTACTGCAGCTACATCAGTGAAACTTACACAGGTTAGTCAAGACACTCTCAAGAACAAATGACTAAAAGCACTTGATGATGGGAGGTACAGAAATGCAAAATTCATAGGGATGCCTTTTTCAGCACCACGCTGCCAGAAAAGGCATCCCCTATTTATTCTGCATTTACTGCAGCTAAGCTACATCAGTGAAACTTACACAGGATAGTCAAGACACTCTCAAGAACCAATGACTAAAAGCACTTGATGATGGTAGGTCCAGAAATGCTATATTTTAGGGGATGCTTTTTTCGGCAACATGGTGCCAGAAAAGGCATCCCCTATTTATTCTGTCTGTATTGTCGCCACATTTGTTAAACTTATACAGGTTAGTCATTACATGCTCAAGTATAGTTTACTAGAAGCACTTGATGATGGGAGGTACAGAAATGCAAAATTCATAGGGATGCCTTTTTCGGCACCACGCTGCCAGAAAAGTCATCCCCTATTTATTCTGGATTTATTGCAGCTACATCAGTGAAACTTACACAGGTTAGTCAAGACACTCTCAAGAACAAATGAGTAAAATTACTTGATGATGGGAGGTACATAAATGCTAAGTTAGAAGGGATGCTTTTTCAGTAACATGGTGCCAGAAAATTCATCCCACATTATATTAGTATTTTTGCTACACTGGAGAATTTTTCACATCATGACTCTCTCTAACCTACGGAAAGCACTTGATAATAGGAGCTACAGAAATGCCAAAAAGGCATACCCTTTTTTCAATACAAGTCTATTGTTTGTAGTGTCATTTTTAGATTTTCTCTAAGTTTTCAGTGTTGTAGATGTCTTTTATCCCTTGATTAGTTCCCAGTTCCCCTAGTTCCAGATGTTCATGTATTGTTATTACCCTGACTTGTTTTTTCTTTCCTGTGTACTGTTTTCTTACTATCCATGTTATGCTTCCTGTATCTCTCCTTCTTGATTTTAGTTTTTCTTTTTTTTTAAATTGCTGCTGTTTTGCTTACTTGCCTTTGTTTCAACTCATCGTCATTGTATTTTGTTTCTTTAGGTTTTTCTTTATTATAATTGTAATTATAATTGTTGCTTTTAAGTTGCATTGTGGAAATTCCCACATCATGACAGTACAATGCTTGAATTTACAGATCTCCTTAGAATCATTTCAAGCCTGGGAGCTTGATTTTATACACCTGTGGCACTGGGCCTAAATGTAACACCTGAATAAAGTGATTCAGAGTTGTGTCCCAATACATTTTTTTGTATAACTTATTCACTTGTTACTGTATTCTATTTAACCTTACAAAGTGTTACATATTTTTTCAGGACCACAAAAGCCTCAAATTGACTTTACATGTACAGTAGTATTTAAATGATTTTTCTTGTTGCACGTCATTAAATTGTTGGCTTAGTAAAAATGAAAACAATAACATTATTAGTTGAATAAGGCTTTGATGGTGGTATATCAAACAAGAAAAAAAGTTATATTTTTTAATGAACAGTAAAACAAGTAGTACATAATAAAAAATAAATGACAAATATTCTTAAAATACTACTAAATAATTAACATTTTTTACCAACCAACTTGAGCATGAACAAATGAAATGACCAAGAACAGAAACAAATACACAAAAGAAATTAACAAGAACAGAAACAAATAAATAAACTAATATAATAAATAAATAAATATAAACAACAGCTAACCAATAAAAACAGCAAGAAATGAACATTTATATGCTAGCAGAACACAGGTAGTCCTTGTCAAGTGGTAGTCTTTTTATGCACTCATGGTGATACCACCTTTCACAAACATCACAGCAGATCTGAAAAATAATAAATCAGCTCTTATACTGTTTATACTCATACATATTATAGTTTACACAAGTAAATGCAAGACATTACATAGGTAATCTGCCAAAAATTCATGTATTTATGAAACATGGTTCTTGAGTTAAGTATACATAATAGGGTTACTATATAAATGTAGGTGATACTGAACCTGCTGCCTTCCATCTTAAAAAAATAAAAATAAAACCTTAAATCTATGAATATTATCCCAACATGTTCTGATTAAATATTCGTCTTTACTAATGAGTACATAGAAGGTTTTACCATTATTAAATAGGTTTTAATGACTTCACATTGAACAATTTATATGTCATTTTCCTTATTATCATCTTTCTCCTCCAATCCACAATAATGGCAGAGGTTGCTGAGATTGTCTGTTGTCGGGGCTCTCAAGATACCCTCCTTGGGGTGCAGAGACTCGAAAAGAACCGACAGAGTCCTTTTTGCTCAAATTGAATCGTTTGAAAGATTTATTGGGACATCTGCAGATGGGGAGCAGGATAACAGGACACAGAGACAGCAAAGACTGCCTTCCTGTCCTAACCTGTTCCGTTTTCCTCATACAAAACATCATATCTTATACCCTGTCCTACGTAATCTCTGGAAGACGACCCATCAGGAGGTGTAAAAAGTCCATTGGAGAAACTTATTGTCACTCATACAGACTGAGCAGTACATCACTTCTCGGACGACCCCAAATCTCCATAGGAAAACGTCCTGTTTCCGCAGGCAGAAAACTAGAGAGGAACCATGACTCTCATAGGGAAGCCCTTTCTCTTCAGGCCGACCCGGATAAAAAGGATAAAAATCCTTGTGGACTTAAATAACAAGAGATCAATAGGGCCTTTGTCACCCTACCTACATTATAGCTGAAATATGATGCAAAAATTTCCCACAAAACTGAAAGAACATATAACTATGAATGTGCGGCTGTAAATACGTGTAGATTACTGAACCTTTTACTGTGTTTTCTTTATAGACTATTTCCTTATCAGCTCTACGCCTATGTTTACGTCTGTGCTCGAGCCTGAACTATTTCCCTCACACACATAATATTCAGCTCTTAATTGCTCATAAATCTGAAAAGAACAAAACCCCAAATGGTTTTAAATCTCTAATGCTTAAAATTAAACCCTATAAAAAATTTATGTATGTGCTATGATGCAATTCCAACTCTATGCTTAGTTAAAAACCTTGTGTACCATTAAAACACCCCAATTGTTGGACAAATTATGAAAAAATACCTCTTCTACAACAACATATTCTAAAATGAAAATTTGAACCAAAATAAAAGAAAACAAAAATATGAAAATAAAGGATTGATTGAAAAATCAAACAAAA
>JBBMFX010170080.1:0-21630 GCA_037832545.1 Rhabdalestes septentrionalis | reverse complement strand
CAGTATAACCCCACACACTGTCAATACTGTCAGTATTACCCCACACACTGTCATTACTGTCAGTATAACCCCACACACTGTCAATACTGTCAGTATAACCCCACACACTGTCAACACTGTCAGTATAACCCCACACACTGTCAACACTGTCAGTATAACCCCACACACTGTCAATACTGTCAGTATTACCCCACACACTGTCATTACTGTCAGTATAACCCCACACATTGTCAATACTGTAAAAATTGGCTTCCATTACTGCCTTTTAAGTAATTACAAGATTTTTCAATGGTGTTGCATTTACTTCTGTAAATATTAAAATGGCAAATTGCGTGCTTTTTGAGCAAGCAACCAAGGAACAGGAAAGTGCTCTGATGGATTAAATTAGTTCAGAGGTTTTCACTGAGCATCCAACAATAAAGGAAGCTTGGAGCTCTTGCTCTTTTGGATGAAAACTGCAATTCCGCACACTATATTTTTCTGGCCAAAGTGCCATGAGTAATCTGAGGATATGTTTTATTGCTTGACACAGGACTCCTGCTGACTTTGAATCATTTTGGAAAAAGAGTTTAAAAGGGATGCACACACACACAAGGACTGCCACAATGTAAGTGTTATTGGGGGTGTAAAAAAATTCAGCCACTGCAGGATTAAATGACTGAAAGCATTATTCCAAGCACATGCACTTTCTGGCCAAACCATTTGAACATATAAGTGGTAACTTCCAAAAATACCTTGCAGGTAGTAATAGTCTCTGAATATTCTGTATCAACAGTGAAACATTGGGTTACATGGAGCCACAGATGTGTTAAAATACATAATGTTAATCCCCCCGTGTTCTTCCCAGTGTAGTCATTTGCAGCTGTACTGCGTGTGCTACTGCAGGGACATCGCCAATCAAGAGCCTGCATTTGACCGAAGTCAAATTGAGTAGTTTATCATGCACTGTGTGGTCTTGGTGTGTGTAGCACTTCTACCGTGTTATGCAGAGGCGCGATAGGGGCAGATGGCGTAGGGGGAGTAAACTTGTTATTTTCATCCAGTGCCAGACAAAAGTTCTCTCTCTCTGCATTATACACACTCAGCACCTGACCCTGGATCACAGTGGCCAGCAGCATCGCCAGAGCCTCCCCACCCATCCCTGAGAGAGAGAGAGAGAGAGAGAGAGAGAGAGAGAGAGAGAGACAGACAGACAGACAGACAGACAGACAGACAGACAGACAGACAGACAGACAGACAGAGTGAGACAAAGAAAGAGAGAGAGAGAATAAAAACAATCATAAATACAGACCAAAAATAACGTGTGGAGCGACAGAAATATAAAAACCAAACGAGGGAAAGAGAAAAAGAGAAGTGAGAGAAGTGAGGGAAGAGGGGAGAATTAGAGGGACAGAAAGAGAGAAAGTGGCAAGTAAGCAGGAGAGAGGGAGAAAAGAGAGAATAGTAGTGGGTCTAGCAAGCTGTTTTCAATCATCACTATAATATTCATATTAATTCAAATAATTACTGGATATTTATTCTAAAAACATAATTATACAAATTATTTAATACAGTGTATTACAATGATTATTTCTTATTGTGTCCCAAAACCTGTATGGATTAAAAGCAATATTGCAATGCTGCTTTACACATTGAAAATATAGTTCATAGTATTTAAAAAACATGTTATTACTGAATTTCTTGCTCAAATAACTTCAGTAATCTGGTACCTAAAGCCCAGGACAGCATCAGTGTGGGAAATGTTCTTACTGAAAGCTGTAGCTGAGTCTCTGTCTCTCTCACTTCCTCCCAGGAACATGTTGAGGGAAGTATATGGGATATGATAGCACTGCGGAGATGAGAACAATGAGCAGTAAGAATAGTAGTAAAACAGGATAAAGCCACAAACCACTATGTAAAAACTGTTCAAACATTCCTCAGTCCATAGAGTTCTTCTGAAGAAACAGTTGCAAAACTTGTCTGGCACTGGCACTAGTTCACTTCCCCTACAACTTCTGCTCCATAAAGAGCGTTTCAGCCTATGGGCCCTTTAACTTATTCATTGACTCCCAGCGTTGTTTTACTGGAACTGAATGTGATTGGATCACCACTGAAAATATTTTTTCCCTAATAGAATAGAAGCATGACTGCCATACACTCATGAAGGTCTCGAACAGACAGCTGACAGTGAGGAACCAGACCACAGCTGCTGCAGAGCCAGCTGCAGTGTGAGGGACGAACCAGAGGAGGGCGTAAGTCAGAACGCCCAATGGCATGGACAGAAGTGACCTGAGAAACACAACACACAAGTACAATAATCTGGTAACAACAGATAAAGACAAAAAGGAAACTACTTATGGACACATATTGTTAACATACTGTGATTATGAACTTGACCATGAAAAAAAAAAAGTGAAGTACTATGAATGGGCAGATCAATGGTAAAGCTATTTCTAATCCTTTCCTTTTAAAAACGGCACATCATAACATATTAATACTAATTAATACAGTTTTCTTTCACAAGTAACTTCAACATCATTGTAGGATATTATATTTAATCACTGACAACCTTATGGTGGAAAATTCTTGTTGATGGACAAGCAGGCCTCTTCACTGCAGAAATCATAAAGAGTTTTTTTTTGTTTACAAGAAGAATCTATATCTGTGCTAGTATTGGGATTGTTTAACTTCTGCTTGAATTACTTAACACAGGCTCAAAAAACCCGCAATTCTTGACAAAATAATCCTTCCTACAGTTAAATCCACCACCCACCAGTGAAGGAGCTTCCCCATTGGGCCCTGCCGCGTCCTGCTCACCAGGTACCCCACCAGAGGGTCGGTGACAGCGTCCCATGCTCGACTTGTGAACAGGACCAGGGAGACGAAAAACGCCTCCATCTAAAGTGGAAACAGAGAATGAACAATGACCCCAGAGCTGAAAAGGCCAGGCTCCATTATACACTCCTGAAAATAAGTCAATAATATGCTACCAGCAGCTTTTCATAAATAATAAACTGAGACATTTCAGCAGCAGAGTGCTGCTCTGTAAAATACACTGCTGTTCAAAACTTTGGGGACGTTGTGAGTAATGTGTTTTTTTCCCCCCAATTTTTACTTTTCAGTTAAGGCTGGAAAAGCCTGCAAAGATTTTTTTTAAGAGCTGTTTGTTAAATACTTGAGCAGCACTTAAAATCTCCTCCCCGTTAAAGACAAGCAGGTGTTGCCCCAACAACAAGGAGATAAAACGCAAGGAACGGTCACATATTTACATGTGTAGTAATATCTCAACAAGTCAGCTTAGTTTAATTTACTGATGTACTGAAAACTCATACTATTGTGTGTGTTTAAAATCAGCAGAAAAAGTTTGACATCCCCAGGCTTTTCAACACCCCTAAGACTTCATGTGAATCCATGACCGGCTGCTAGTGGGCTAAAATTTCTTTGATTTCCAGCTTTTCCCCATTCACTGAGCTGCTTGTCCTTAATATGGGAAGACCATGCAAACTCTACACAGAAGGTTTGATCTCTCAACCTTTTCCTGACCACATTCAATCCTAGCCCTGAAAATTACAGAAAATGAGCTTCATTCACATTTCTATGACATACACTATATGACCAAAAGTATTGGGACAACTGACAAACAGTGACGGCAATGACGTTGCGTTCATAAACGGCTTCCACTATTCTTGGAAGGATTTCCAAAATAAATTTGTGACCATTCGTTCTATAGAGCATTTTTGAAGTCTGGATGATGCTGGATGAGAAGACATGGCTTGTAATCTATATTCCATCATAAATGTGTTTGATGGGACTGAAGTCTGTTTAGTTGTTCCACACCAAACTCAACCATGTCTTTGTCTGGGGCACAGGCATGCTGGAATAAAAAGGGTTCTTCCCCAAACTGGGTCCACAAAGTTGGATGGCATTGTCCAAAATGTCTGGGTCTGCTGGAGCATTAAGATTGTCCTTCACTGGAAGGAAGGTGTCTAGCCCAAACCCTGAAAAACAGTCGTGTTCCAATACTTTTGTCCATATAGTGTAAAAGCTGAGAACCCCACAAAACATCTGGAAGAACTGAACTTAATTAGACTGTTTCTGTATTGTTGGGACCATAGTGCCCCCCTAAAATTCTGATTTAAACCCTAGTGAAGGCCTACACTGTCAGATTATCACTCAGGAAAACATCTAACCTGCACAACATCCAACAGGAAGACCTGGAAGGATAAAGCCATGGCGATGTTGGTCGTCTGATATGGAATCCCACCCACTGCATAACACAGCTTTGTGGAGAGAGGAATGCCTCCAGGGCTCTAAACCAGAAAATGGGGAATATACACACCAGAATCAGTTTACCTGGGTTAGAAACTTGTAGTTACAACCAATAAAGTAGCAAATCATTATTACTTTTATATTCCAGTTTTCCATTTCCTTAACAATCCCAGTAACATCAAGCACTTGCCTGGGACTCATCTTTTCTGGTTCTGTCATCCTGTTCAGCAGGGGTCCAGGCAGAAAACCTCTCTTTACACGACTGTAGTTTATCCTGCAGCGCTTCAACTAAGCTCATGCCTGAACCACTTATCTGGGATGAATATCTAGGGGTGAATATCTACTCATGTATTCTAGATGTAGTCGCCTTTTCTGCGTTATCCAGTGATAGGTCTCTTATGGAGTCCTTGAGCCTGGGAAATATGAAACTTTAGAACTTGCTCACCTGTGTGGACCTGCTAATCTCCACTGTGACCCCGCCCACCAACCACAGCTCCTGTCAGTTGAACAATCACTTTTACAACATGAAAAACCCTGTCAAGAATAAAACCTTTCTTCTGATTGCCATAGCAACTGGTAAATTAGCCTTGGAACAATGTTGTGGAAGAACCACTTCTGTTTCCTGGAAGGACTTTATTGCTATGTTCTTTGCAGAACCATTTTCTGTAAAGAGCACTGAGCAAATTGGTTTGTTTTCCTCTACCCATAATCCTCCATCAAAACTTTGATTGTAACTGTACAGCAGTGGGTCGACACCCCACCTGACATCGAGTGACAATGCCATTTCCTCCAGAAGGAAAATGCATCATAACATTGATATTTGTTAGTTTTGAGATTTTATGATAGTTTTGAGAAATATGTTTTTAGGAATTTGTGCTGGAGAGATACTGGTAGAGAATTTTGGTTTACTTACCCAAAACCCAGAAGACACGTCTAGGTTAACATTTTTTTAAAATAAATAAAATGGATATATTTGCACTGTAGACACCGTTAATCCTGGTTCCTATGACCAGGATATTGTTTCTTTAAAGAAATCTAATTGCTTAAACCATCCATTTTTCAACAAATCCCTCTGAATGTCTTCACATCTCAAGTGTGCAGAATTTTCACTTTGACAGGAAGTATGTGACCTCAGGCTGCTCTAAGTTGTAAGTTGCAAGCTGCAATGTGTCCTGAGTGACAAGTCAGCTTCAGTTTAATGATAAGTTACATGTGGTTTGTGTTATGGCTGTTCGAATACATCTAATGCAGGGATCTCAAGCTCAGGTCCAGCACAGTGTGGTGGTTCTCCTCCACAAACACATTCACTGAACCTAACAACTAACTGGTGACATGAACCAGGTGTTTCTGAGCCATCACCAAAACATTCTGGATCATGGCCTTCCAGGCCTGGAGTTCAATACCCCTGTTCTAGAGTAAAAGGAAATATGGTTTAAATTTGATTCTCCACCAAACATTCATATAATATATTCTAGACCAATTTAAGGGTTTCCTTCAACCTTTCATAAATAACAAGAACCATATAGGAGCCCATTATTTTAAAGGTGAGTGAACATCATTTGACTGAGTGAATTGCTGGGCTTGGTTCTGAAAAAAAAATTGTAGGCACATTTTCTGTTCTTGTATTTTAATGCAACCAATGCTGTGTGTTATGGTGGCCTCCCATTTGCTCTGCTTTTCCTGGCCATAATCACAGGAAACTACTAAAAAAAAAAACCTGCGAGTGACCTTCATCTGTTATATTCCACTAAAAGTCGTTTCCTTACCATTTTTTATTATGGCTCTTGAGGGCAGTCCTGAAAAGAAAAATAACTTTCAACTGTCCTGGTCTATAATGAAACAACTGCAACTTGCTTAGTTTTATTCACATTTCTTTCATGTCAATCCATCAACATGCGCAATCAACAGGGCTTATAAATCCAGTGTGCTGGACATTCACTTTGTCCATTATCCTCACTTCAGAGTCCAAATCTCTGTCCAAAGTAGGGCAAATACTAATGAGTGAATCCATGCAAATACCTTGTAACCATATAAAACTTTAAACACTTCGGTACAACAAATACACATACGATGTTAACACATTGATTGGAGTGGTCATTTCTCATGCTGAAGAACAGTCTCCCAGAAAACCCATTGTAGATCCACTCACCAGCAGAAACCCAAATCTTCCTAGTGTACACTCAATGTAGTCACCAACCTGCTCCTGTAGATCTACTTTCCCACAGATCCATAATTCATCCCACTTCATCTAATTACCCCTTCAGTGTGTGTTAGATTTGGGCTGTGATGAAATATGCAAGAATGATAGACCTCCTGAATGCAGGTGGATGAGCACTGGGTTAAAGGCGGTAGCTCCACATTTGATGCACAATTTGCTTTAGATCAAAAGTGTCCAACTGGATTTTGTCCCCAGCTATGCCGGCATTTACATTATCCCTCTTGCAATATTATTCATTCCTGCCCTGATCACAAAACAGCTCTTGAGTGAATGTCTCTGGGCAGTGAATCGTTCATGCACCACTACTGAATCAGTGTTTATTTGCAATGGTCCACAATGTCCCTGGAAGGTGACAATGAGTTTAGCCACAAAATGACTAGATTACTAAACAAATCTAGAAACTGTTATCAACAATAGCAGATCTGTTCTTTAACCCTGATTTTAAACCCTTGATTTTAAACCCTTGAAGGTCAGTGAAGTAACTCTTGATACACCACACTTGTGATTTTCGCCACAGGTAACAGGGTTCTTGAAGTTAGCTCTTGGGTGAATGTCTCTGGGCCATGGACCAGGTACTAACAGACACCACTACTGAATCAGTGTTCGTTTACAATGGTCCACCACCCTGAAAAATGTGGTAGGGGACTCTGGAAGGGGATGGTGAGTGTAGCCACAAATTGACTAGATTACTAAACAAATCTAGCAATTAGTATCCAAGCAGCAACAATAGCAGGTCTGTTCTATAACCCTGATTTTAAGCCCTAGAGATTTTAAACATTTGAAGATCAGTGAAGTAACTCTTGGTAAACCACACTTGTGACTTTTAAACAGATAACAGGGTTCTTGAAGTTTGTCAGGGCTAAAAGGTAGTAGTAGTGAAATGGTAACAACAAAGCACCATGCGTTAATCCTTTGCTCTCCTCAGGCTATATGTTAGCGACCTTGGCACTGTCCTTGGCTTGGCCCATTCCATATAACCACTTAATAACTCTTGCATTTCTCTCGATGACCGAAATGCCGTATGTGGGTTTCTCGTTTTTCCCTGCTTCCTCCTCCTCCTCCTCTTCTCCTTCAGCCGTGCGCTCGGAGGCAGGGGCACTAGCACTGCGGAGTCGTGATACAGATGCAATGTCTGAGCCAGGCTCCAGCTCTTCAAAGTCTGAGGGGTCGAGTCCGCAGTAGTTGAAGAAGCGCTCAACTTCTACGCCAGCACGGGAGAAACGGTCACTGACGTCCGACTTGGAGCGGGTAAGTGAGGGGCGCTTCCTGGAGCTCACCGAGGACTGCCGGGTCCTAGCGGGAGAACTTGGCTGTAGGACTTTACCAGCTGGAGAAGACAGTGGTGGGACATCAGGGTTAGTCTCGTTTGGTGATCTAACAGGAGACAACAAAGCGGGAGCTGGTCTGTTGAGAGGTTCTGCAGACAAGGGTGAAGTCTGGACTGGGCTTTTGGGTGATTTGGCTGAAGTTGGGTCAGGGTTGATGCTAGTAACATCCTGTCTGCTTCTAATGCCAGCAGGTTTTAGCGGCTGCAGTTGAGGCTGGGTGTACGGCCTGAGCAGCTGGAGTAGCTGGGAATGGATCCGCTGATTTGGTAGTTGCACGGCTGGACCATTCTGCAGCTGTGCTCGATTCGGTTTCCTCACCTGTGAAACCTGAGGCCTAACGTCTACCCTCCGCACTGTTGCGGTGCAAGAAACATTTGTTGCCGGAGCATGTGCTAATAATTTCATTTGGGGTGGTGGAGATGAAACAGACTTGATAGAAGAACGATTGGTTAAGTCTACAGACGAGGGGAGTGGCTGCGGCAGACTGGAGTCTTTAGGCTTCTCTGTTTTTCTGGGAGAAGCCAGTTGTGGCGGAGTACACCGTGACATAGTATCATTGTCTCCAATTATCAAGTTGCTCAAGTGCTTCAAGTCCAGCGGAGGAGCCACACACCTTGCAGGGGAGCGGGTGGGAAGCTTGCGAGTGGGTCGCAAGGCTCCTGGCCGAAGCTGCGTGCTGTCGCTAGCGGCCAACAGAGGTTTGCGGATGACAGGCAGCTGCTTGTTCAGTGCCACCTGCTGGCTCTTAACATATTTAGCCTTGTCAGCCTCTAGGCGCTCCACAGCACTTGGTTTGCGAGGACTGTCCACAGACATCTTTAGAAACAGAGTGTCCTTCGTATTCAATTTCTCTAGTCGCTGCCCTCTTCGGTTATGACACAAGTTTAAACCGAAGTAGATGCACAGGGGCCACAGTCAGATTTTCGGGAAACAACGTAGGTCTTGTTGGTCTCTCTGGATCTGTAGTATCAGAAAAGTCAGGGAAAAAAGGAATGAATTCTATAATAAGGAAGAGAAGAGAGGTTATATCTTGCATAACTTAGTCCAATGGCAATATTCATTATTTATGATAGAGTATGATAATAGAGAATGGCTTAATAGAATAGTGTTAGTGTAAACAAGACATTCATCCAGAATGTAATGAACTACAAGGGACTTTCAAAAAGATTCTGCACCTTTATATTGTCGTTGGAGGCAGTACGGAGCTGGAAGAGTATTAACTGGGTATGATTAGTATTTTCCACCTTTTTGGACCACGCAAAGAAGCTTTAAGGGGAAGCTGATGTTCATGTGATAATGTCAAAGCAGTGGTGTATCAGAGGCTACATGCTCAACCAAAAACAGTTTTGCTGAGGGCATTAAAAGTTGCCACAATGCTGGGAAAACTCCTCGCAAAGGAGGGTGAATGTAGAAAAAGTTAGGTAATTTGTTTATGAAATTCTTAATAAATAGAGTCAAAAAAATTGAGAAACTTTGACTGTTGCTCCTATATTCTTTCACTGAAACTGTTGTGAGTTTGAAAGAGGTAAAAGTGATAAGATGTAGCCTACAATTCAGTTGTCATAACACCATTTGTTCATTATCATTTTTTAAATTTGATTTATTTTGTACATGTTTGAAAGATCACACTGTTAGAAGAGTTAAACCAAGCTAATACTATCATTAGAGATGGCATATCAATATCAGTCGGTATCAGTTCAGAGACTAAATTAATGAACACTTGCATTGTTTAATGACTGGTTAGCTGTGTGGTGTTTGGATTGCTTACAAGCTTACTGCTCATCTCAGTAAAGTGCTTCAATTTAAAAAGCTCTATAGATTAAAATTTCAGTATTGGGATCAGAAAAGAGATAGTGGTTCACAGTTCCACTTTCTCTTTTCTGATAATGATTTTAAAATATGCCGTTTTAGTTTCAGTCTGGTTTCTTTCAGATTAGACACAATAGCATAGTCTGGCCTGGTCATGTAGCACTTTAAACAGGAAATTCCACTTTTTGTAGAGTCTCCAAACAAACCATGCAACAGTGTCTCATTAGGTTAAACAGAACTTGTCTAACGGCTGCTACAAAAGACCACTTCTGGGGAGGAGCAGGAACAGGTCAGGAACATCTTTCAGGTACCCTCGGCTGTGCAGGTCCGCAAGGCGTGAGGGAACACAGCAAAGAGGCCTAGAGGTTTATTGTCATTGCAAATGTAAACGTGGCATTGAGATATCATCAGTGACCCAGTATTTACATTTCAGTGCATTCCGACCTGCGGCAGAGCACAGTAACATCAACAGGGCCGAGTACCTACTGCATACACACATATACACATACACACACACACACATAAACACAACACTTGCTTATATACACACACACATACACCACACTTGTACACACATACATACACACAAAACACACTTTGTGGAACAGTGCAGGACACAAAAAACAGCAAATTTGTTCAGGTCCATGCCTCAGCCTATGCTTCTCCATATGCCAGTACTGACCCGCAGCTAAAGAGCATGATGACAGAGAGCCCGCATCGGCGGCACTGGTCTTCCACGCAACCTGCAGGATCGATTTCCACAAGTGTGTGAAGTGCCATTCTTACGTTACAGCTGAGGAATGCAGTAGGGGCTTCCAAATGAAAGAACACAACCCTGAAGTTACAAAGTTAAGAAAAGAAACTCCAGAAACGAAGCTGAGCCTTTGTATCCCGAGTCGGTTAATAAGTGATAACTTTGTTTCTGCGCGCTCTGAGGAGGGCTGTGCTGTGTTACACATTGTCCACATGTTTGCCATTCCTCCAGCACACCGGCCTCTGCTCCACCTGAGGACAAAGGGCAAGACTGTGTCTCCATACCGCACCGCTCTCATCTTCCCTATTATTAACGTCCTCCTTTTGTCTCTTTTCACACTCCCTCAATCACTCTTTCAGCAGCCCCCTCTTCTGCTCTCCTCTTCTGACACACTCTCCTTCAAAGCTCCTCTAGTAAAGGGACTAAAGGGTCATTCTAAAGACCAGGTGGCCCTTAGATATCTTATTACAAAGAAAGCATAGATCAGTATTCAGTATAATTTAATAGCAGGAAGTCAAATCAGTATAATCCTTAAACCGAGATGGAAAAATTCCATTGTTATCAAGATCATTCACATTAACCCGGACAAACAGATGAATGACTGAAAGCCTCCGTGGAACTAAACTGACATTCACCTCAGATTTCACTGGAATGATAAGGCTTGCCTCAACATGATCAACAGAGTATGAAAGTAAAATAAACGACAGGGGGGATGTGTACGTACGCACACACACACAAACACTATATGTAAAATATATGATATGCACATTCTGCATGTAGTTTGCAGAAATCATTGTTATCATATATATAGTTTTTATTATCCATTTATAAGCCATGACTGGACAACACAAACACATGCACGCGCAGCAGACTCCAGACGCACCTTCACTCTTTAACTCACCTGTCCTGCCGCTTCGCTTTACTATTAAAGCTCCAGACGCTCCTGGGTTTAGAGCCCAAGAGACACTAACAGTCCTCATGTAAAAATCTATAATGTTTTTTTTAGCTCAGTGATGAGAGCACGATCACGCTGGAGGAAAGTAAAACTTGACAAACCTGTTTAACTTTCTCCCCCTGAGCCCCGCCCCTTCGCCTCTGTCCAATCAGAGGGCTCTCCAGGTGTGACGCACCAGGTCATGTGAGCCACCTACACGGTTCACCTACAGCTGGGGCGTGATGTCATGCCACTCATCCATCCCTGAATAGGGAAATAAAATACTATAATGTAATAATTAAAAGGTCTAATGTAAACAATCAATGAGCGTGAAAAGCAATTAACATTGAATATATATGAATATGTATTCATATATCTGTGTGTGTGTTATTTATAGCTCCACATCTCCATATTGCTTATTGCAGTATATCAAGTGTGTACAAGTAGCAATATCTTTATATTTTAATAAAGGTTTAAATGTAAAAAACCCGTGCTTTCTATATGTAGTACCTGTCCCATATATGTATTCACTTCAACTTTTCAAAAATCAGGAGTTATTTGTAATTTTTCTGTAATTTAATGTCAAAATATCATGTGGTGTGACCAATTACAACAATATCTATATTAAATACAAAATAAAATGTCTCATTTCAGTAGCTGAAACATTAAAAACTGATTCAGTATGCTTAAGTTAATGGTATTTTTAAACCTAAATTTGACTACATTTAATTTGGCGACTGTGATATTATAGAGCTAATATAAGAGATGGTAATTTACAAAACTCAAAAGAAATGCAAGTACTTGTTTCTAATCACTTGATATTACTGACAACTTGTAAAAAAAAAAAGTATGTTAAAAAGATAAATTGAGATAAATTGTGGTCGCACCACAACTTTTACAGTTGAGTGATGTCCTGTGCTTCTGAAAGTTTTAAAGAAAAAGCTCTAATGCTGTATATTATTAATAATGTATGTAAAAAATATCCAGAGTATTCACATTTGTGACTAGAACTTCAAGTACCAAGTATGTTGTTTTCTGTAACTGAGTAAAAGTACGAGCATTCAGCCTTAATAATGACTAAAGTCCAAATTTACCAAATGAATACTGAAGATGCTAAATTACAAGAAAGTATTTTCCATCCCTATGAGCTCTCCGTCTATCTTTGATCAGGGTGTTTGACAGTGTGTGTGTGGCTGTGTGGCTGGGTGGGCGGAGGTGAGTGAGTGTGGCTGGGTGGGCGGAGGTGAGTGAGTGTGGTAGTGTGCATGTGGTTGGATGTGTGTGTGCGTGTGTGCGTGAGAGAGAGAGAGAGAGAGAGAGAGAGAGAGAGGCTGTGTGTACCTGTGTGTGAATGTGTTTGTGTGTGTTTGTGTGTGTGTTTGCGTGAGTGTGAGAAGAGAGTCTGTGTAAATTATGCTCGTGATGTGTTTAATTTCCTATTCCACAAGGGCGGATTTCCGAGCTGTGAGAAATGCATGACTCTGCGTCACCTGGTGGTGAGATGGAGAAATGGTGCAACGTGCGACTCCCCAGTATCCTTGAACCCAAATAAAAATACAGCCCGTGATTTATCAAGCTTTAATAAGTGGCTGAGGAGAACCAGCCATTCCTGATCTGCAGGCTCGGTGACCGCGGAGATTTCTGATTAGATCTGTATCATGAGCATTATCACTCACAGGAATGCGTTCCCAACACTCAGATGCATATATTGCAACCTACAAATATGAACAAAAGTATTGGGACGCTCGAAAACCACACCCTCAGGGACTTGAGATTGAGATTTCAATTCAAATGCAAATACTTTAATATGGAGTCGGTTTCCTTTTTGCCGCTACAAAGCTTATCCACAAAAATCCAGTAAAACAGGACACTCTGAAGAACACATCCCCGATACCAGGTGGTATAAACCCTCCCAGTATTGGGCTATAGAACAGCTTTCTCTAGAGTGATGGTTCTGCATTCTGTACTTATGGGATGAGCTGGAATTCAGCAACTGATGCGTATTGTGAACCCTTCCCAGGAGAACAGAGGCTGTTACTGAAGCAGAGGGGAATATTTCAGAAGGAACACAACACATACATTGTGCCTCTGTAGGATGGAGCTAATAGAGAAAGTGCTCGCTGGAATACTGATTAAACAAACCATTACAGGAATGTTTGCTTAGCTGATAGTGAAAGGGCCAAATATGGCTGCATGAGTAGCTGTGAGGAATGCAATCTGACAAAATCTGGTTTGACGTTTCAATGAAAATGATTTTTTTTTTCCAAATGAAAAAATGAACCCAAAAACAAGAACAGAAGTTCAAGTGATTTATTTTCACCTATAAACAAAAAATAACATGTCATGTCTGGAGAGTCATGTCTAAAAATAACATGTCTAAAGACAATATCTATACAGGAGCATAAAAGTTGCACCGTCACCCATGTTTATATAAAAATAGTATTCAAATGTACAGTGTTTTAAGTCTTCTGTCTCTCGTGAAGACTCCCAGTTTAAGCTGTGGAAGGTAGTGACAACAATCATGTTAGCATGTCGTCTTGTTCGGAGCAGTGAGAATTTAGTCTGCAGCTGCAGTCATTGGCTTACAGTTTCCACAGGGCAAAAACACGCGCGCACACACACACACACACACACACACACACACACACACACACACACACACACACATACGTTCAGGGGCTTAATGGGATTTTATTATGTGCAAAATATGTTTATTTCAGGATTTGCAGTCACAACATTGCATCTGAGACTGTCTGTTCATCATTTGTTTGTTGCTCTGTGTTAGCAAACATCTTAGTCAAAAGGTTTCTGAGGAAACCACTAAAAGTGTGATTATAACAAAGCAACTTAATTACTACCCTTGGATCAAAGCAGCTCCCCTTTAATCGTCACATATCAAATATGCATCCAATCTAGGATTACATACAAAAGTGGGTCAAATGAAATGTACAGATTCAGACATCTATGTTCACTTTCAGTTTTGTAATGGAGCTATGAGGCTAATACAGTCATGCAATCATACCAATTGCTAGCATGGTGCAAAATGTTTTTACATGAAACAGTATGTAATACAGAAGCAGAATCTACACAAGAAGTCTTTTAGATATTACTAAATACCTCAACAGGGTTGGAGCCAATTGTGATTGTGTAGACATGGGGTTGTCACAGTACTAGGTCGAGGGGTATGAGTGCCCACAGTTTAGTTACATTAGGATCATCGGTTCAGTAGAAAACAAAATAAATGACACATAAACCATGTCTTGGCTGATTGTTTACATTCAGATCATCTGATTTTTTTTAACAAAACATGACAATGTTATATATTAAGTATGGCTGTATCATCAGTATTGTAAAAAAAAAAAACTTCTGTGCTTTACCTTAATGTATGTCATTGTAACATACAAATGCATTTAGGTGCATTCATTATACAGTTTTCACACATAAAGAACTGCTAGCTGGCTTTTTTTTACTGAGTTGTCTTTTAACAAGGAAAATATGATCTCCTGCTCCTTTCAGTCGTGTCTAGGGCTTTTAAAAAATTTTACATTTTGAGCTGTGGTCTTCAAAAAGTGATCAGCCATGGTTACACACCAAACAACATTTGTTATTCTACACTGGTTGAAGTGCACCTGGACTTCAAGATCACTATCTGTCTTAATCCTAACTTGAAAAGAAAGATTTATCCAAAATCCAGGTTGCTGATGACTTCATTTGAAGTCGCCCCTTTTAAAATGAGGTAACCCGTGATACTTTCTTCTACATATACTATTACCATTGTTGGACATTTTTGTTCCAGTGACACTGACATTGGAAAGCACCTAACTGCAAGCACCGGTTCTAATAACACTAAGCTGAAAGTTGCTTGGTTTCAAGGAATAAAAAGTTATAAAATGTCTACAAAAGTTATCAAAGTGCTTCAATGATACACAAAGTATTTTTCTTTCTTTCGCCCCGTAAATGGTTTCCGACCCATAGAAAAGTCAAATATCATCCAAAATTCTATGAGAATCCCAGTAGTTTCTTGGCTTGGGGGCTTTGTGGGCTTTGAGTACACAGTCTGTATAATCCTTGGTGGATGTCAGTATAGATCAAATACAACTTTAAGACAATCCGGTTCAGTTCATGAATCGTCTCACTATACGAAGGCAAGAAGCAGCAAACATTACTGAGTCTTTATAGCTATGATTACTTTAGGAGCCCTGTTATACGACTTCCGATTTTTCACTCAAATTAGATCTTTCTGCCTGGATGGTTCAAAGTGACTCATATCTGCCAACAGGGTGCGCACAAACTACCAGGAAGATACAGATGGACTGTGAAGTGTGAGGTAAGAAGGACATAACTCTTCTCCTTTTGGTTGTCTTTAGGGGTGTAAATCTTTAGTTATTTGCTTTAGTGTATTAGCACTAAATAAGAAACTAATAGGGAATGGTTACACATCACAAAGTCACATGTTCAAATAAATGTAATAAAAACTTACAATTAAAAAAAAATGTGACTGGAGCGCAATTTACAGAGTGGTGGAATACAGGCATTCTGTTTCAAACAGAAAGTGATGGACAAAAAGGTGTTTAGTCCACTGTATACGTACTATTATGGCTGATTACAGTCAACTGTAACATTCTGAAATCCGTGCAGTCAAAACAGCACATTCAGATCAATGCTTTATGTTCTGAATGATTAATTTGACACGTCTACTGGCCACGTCATATATATATACATACTTGGTATGCGTAATGTCATAATTTAACTAGATAATTTTGTGCTCACACAACACAGATCTGTACCACCTTCAGGCAGAAAAACAGATTCGTGCTACTTCAGCCTTGTAATCAGAGTGCATCTAATGACTGAGGATTTCTCTCCCTCTCTCTCTCTCTCTCTCTCTCTCTCTCTCTCTCAAGACAGTATACAGTTTTTGTCTTTGTCTTTGCTGCTGAGGCTTTGTGTCCTCCTTCTCCTCATGCTGCCTCTCTTTAAATGCCCCTGTTCCTCCTCCTCCTGTGCTCTCTCTCCATCCCTGGCCCTCTCTTGGCCAGTCAGCTGCGGGGGCAGGGGAATTTTCTGGCCTAGGAAGAAGCCTTCCTCCTCCGAGTCTGATGAAGATGAGCAGGTGGAGCAAGAGTCTTCGTGTCTGTAATAAGTGGAGTGAAGGGTCAGCCGGGTGCCGTCTCCGTCTGTGTTGCTGCCGGAAGGCCGTGGACCCTCCCCTTCTATCCACTCCAGCGTGTCCAGGCGGGGTCTGTCACGCCGGGAGCGTCTGAAGTGTTTCTCTGTGCCCACATGGAGTAACGAGTCTGAAGCCATGCGGCTATGGCCGGGTGTGACTGAACCCCCCCGCCGGAAACTACGGTGGTATGAGCCATCTGAAAAAACAAAAAGAAAAAACAGGCCAGTTATTCGGTAAACTCCAGTACACTTACTTATGGGAATTCTGACACTGTATGATACAATGTGTTGTTATATACAAACAATTCAGACTATTTTGTTACACTGCTGAGTTTATTTATTGTATCGTCTCTGTCGTACCTTGCAGTGTCGTCAAATGCTGTGAACTGCGTCCTCGGCAATATTATAGTTAGGACGGAATACTAGTCACTCTGGGAGGTTTACATCCCATTCACACTACACTGTTACATGGTTGTGGTGTCTAATTATCGTATTGTTTCTGTTGAATCTGGCACGTTGCTATATGCTGCATTGTGGCCCATGGAGGGATGTTGTCTCGTCACACTGTGTACATGTTCACAGCTGCTGATGACAGTAAAGTAACCTTGAATAACCGCTTACCCAACAGGTCCATCTGAGGTGGCATTCCGGGTCTAAGGCGTAGCCTGCGTCCAAAACCTCCCACAGCTTCCTCCTCCTCGTCCTCCTCCTGCTGTCCCTCCGCCCCCTCTCGCTTTTCCTCCTCAGCCTCGGCTTCCTCCTCTTCTTCATCTTCTTCCACTGAATAGCTGCAGCTGATTGGCTCCCTGAAGCTAACCCTGGTGGTGCTGCTCCGCCCGGGCTGCGGGGCTGGGGGAGGGGGGAGAGCCTCGTGTTGAGGGGCATCAGGTGGGGGCAGGATTGGCAGATCATCTGGGCCAATGAAAACAGGAGGTGGAGGAGGTGGGAAAGAGTCTGTGTGCAGAGAATCAAACACAGGGCGCACGTGTGTCTGAGAGAGAACTCCTGAGATGGAAGAGGGAGAGGGGAAAATATCAGCATGAATTTAGCAGAAATAAATGCATCATACGGTTTAAATAGGCCTATGCATTAAAACACTCACTCACAAAGCGCTACGATTTGAAATGGCTGTAATAGAACCCACTGGCTGTTTTATTAGGCTTAATTAACATATGTAACAGAAAACAACATTTCTGTACAAATAAACAAGACTCACACACTCAACACATCAGTTGTAGAACTTACCTGAAGTGCTGTTGTCCCCGAGTCTGCCGCTGTCTTTGGCCGTCGAGGTTCCTCTGGAGGTGCAGCTCGGAGGAAGTGGGCTGAATTCAGCATATCCTTTCACCTCCACAGTGTATTCCAACCTGGTGTGTACTGAGTGCCTGTCAGCCTTTGACTGGTCTCCAGATGACAACGGCCCCCAGCCATTGGCTACTGGAGTCAACTGAGAGGGAGACTGGGAACCCTGAGGGCGTCTTTCTCTGTAAGGTGGAGGCTGAGGGCCACCATTTTGTAAATGGGGGAATGAGGTTTGTACACCTTATAAAAAAGGGGAAAAAGGGACATTTTAGAACATTGAGACATTACACCATGTGCATATGGGCCTCTAGTCGCGTACATTTAAAATACACAAGATAGCATAATTTACATTTATATTAGGGTGTCATGTAACAATTAAGCTCTCTGATGAAGCACATATTTTTGCTTTAAAATTATTTAAAAATGTTTATGAATTTTGGAATATGAGTGAATAAACAACATCACAGACTTAAAGTCTTTTATTTTAATTCATGTGCAGTAACAGTCACAGCAATCAAAAATAGGACCTAATATGCTGAAGGGAAAAATGCTTCAGCAAGAACAATGACAGAACTATAGACTATTCATCTATACTTTGCAGTTTAAGACAATGTACATACAAGCACGGGTGTTCTGATGAATTATGCTGCCCTGTCGAATTATGCTACCTCTTAAATGTATACAGGACATACTGTTCATGTAGTCAGTTTATAAAAACACTGATAATAATTAAAGTATTGTACTGTATTGTATTTAAAAATATATTTTATAATCAGTCTATTGATTCCTGCTCTGGAAAAATGCTCTCTTGAAGTTACTACAGCTGCCAGTATCCAAAGGTAGCACAGATGAATGGATGTGGCACTGAATCCCGAGATTGTGGAACTGCACATGTGCAGAAGGGCAATATTTTTAACAGGACACTGGTCCAGTTAAAGTCATGTGGTGCGATTAATCAGTGTTCATTTTTTTATGCTTTTCTGTGATTAATTGATTTAAATTAATGCAATAATATGACTCCCCTAATTTATTTATTCATACGCATCTTCACACATTTTTTAAAGAAATATAAACTGTTTAGAACACATTAAATAATTATGCACCGTACCTCTGCTTTCTGCCAGATAAGCAGGTGGACTAGCAGTGGATGTTTTGACAGTGGCGACAGATGCATTGCTGCCCTCTAGAGGCTGTAAAGGGGAACTGCGGTCCTGCACCAGCGCGTGTTTGTGTGAGGTGGGTTTGCTCTGCAGGGCTGAGTCACAGGAATCTGAGTTGTCTGGGTCTTCTCCCAGCGAGCACGGGCGAGAGCAGAAAATGAGCCCACCGCGGGGGAGGAAGGGTCTGCCCAGCAGTGGGAGTCGGCAATGAGCACAGCAAAAACATGCCTCAGACGCATGCCAGTGCTGACCCTCATACGTCATCTGTCCCTGGTCTATTCCTACACAGAGACAAAAAGAGCCCAATAGTAGACTGTAAGACTGTGATCCATCTAAACCTTGGTGCAGTGTGGTAGACAAACTGTTCTTTTAATCAATATATTGTCTCTGTCTGGTGGAAACTCCACTTATGTTGGTTATGTTGGTACTATTGGTACGTCTCCACGTGGGTTTGTAAAATGTTGAAATTATTGATTATGAAAAGTATTGGTAGTAGTTATACCAGTTTTGATGACACAGTATTCATTTATTTAGAATATACATCGTTTTTCGAGTTTCCTGAAACAGCTGTTTTGGACATATGAGGTTTTGACCAGACAGCGCTGCTATAGTAAATTGTATATAGATGAATGTTCTGTACACTGAGATGTGCACAGATAATTGTAAAAAAAAAAGACATCTATATCTAAAAAGTATAAATATAAAGTACAAGTATAAATTCTCCATCGTGGCTGGCCTGACGGCATTTTGCTTTTGCGTTACACTATCAATGTTCAATTAATACTTGTTTTGTACAAGTTTTTACATTACTACTTTTCACTGAAAGTGTTTACCACAAATTTGTTCACTTTGATTAGCATATCTCAAACGCTAAAGGCATTACACATCACACAAAATACTCAAATCTCGTGTTTTACCACTTTTTTACAATATATGAATAGTCCACCTGGTTATTATCATATTTGATCAGAATGGAGTTCTCTTCCGAATCGTTAGATATGTATGAATAAGAAGTTTACCGATGTGCTCCCCACAGGTGTCGCAATACTCCGCGTAAAGCGACTCGTAACAGGTGCAACAGTACGGCCGGCTCTCTCTCATGATAT
The DNA here is from genome assembly GCA_037832545.1 of Rhabdalestes septentrionalis. Classification (NCBI taxonomy): domain Eukaryota; kingdom Metazoa; phylum Chordata; class Actinopteri; order Characiformes; family Alestidae; genus Rhabdalestes; species Rhabdalestes septentrionalis. Next base: position 1,602 of record JBBMFX010170080.1, on the reverse strand, counting down.
AGCGCTGACCGCCTAGGGCTGTCTCACACTCAAAACAGCAGAAGTGCCTCATGTGCCAATGGCGGCCCTCTGCTTCTGTGCACTCGTCTGCTAGAATGATCTGATCACAGGAAGAGAGAAAGAAGAACAAGTTCAGTGTCTGTCCTTTTATGTCGCTCTGGTTTTCAAATAAGAGTGTATTTTCAGTGAATGAAGAAATAAGAGGTACAGCAATGTGAAATGTTTATGGTAAATAACAAGTTCAAAACCAGTGGTGAAACTGCTGCCCTCCTGTGGCCATTCGGTAAACTGCTCAGTAGAGCTTTGTGTAAGTTTGATTGTAGACGGTCAGTTTAACACCTGACAAAACAAAAGCTATAACTATCTTAACTTATTCTTTGCGTATAGAATATATAATGAAAATAAAATATACAGTGATTGCAATATATTCAAAAACATATTTTTTCTGGAATTGAAGTCTGAAGGCTTGAAGTCTGTAAATATTTTATCAAATGGTACATCATCACTCAGTTCATTACTGAAGACCTACACATATCATATAATTATTGAGAGTCTGTAAATTACAACAGTCTGTGCATAGTGACTGTACAAATTGCATATTAACTATAAAGTTATAAAATGTTATTGCTTTATAGTTATGCATTCTCCTTAAAAACATATTTTTGGAAATATTACATTGAAAAACCTAAGTGAACTGTTTTTAATAGTCGTTTTGCAACACAGTGATTTAATTATTACAAAAAAACTAACAAACCCAGAAAAACTAAATTAATTGTTAAATGTTGTGTTACGTTTATTTTCATATATTGTGATGCAATATTTATGCCATATTACCAACCATGGATTGCACCAAACAGTTTAGTTAATATAAGATTCCCGAATCAATACACTGGGTAACTGATAATTACTTTATTATGTGTTTCAGACAGGATGCCACTAAACTGGGAAGTGTTATACAGTTTAAATCTCACTTTCCAAAACTGTACTTCACTCCTATAAATGGGCATTTAACTGCAGTTACACATAAACACAAATGGAAAAGGAAGCGTAAACTTGTACTGAAAAGTTGTACTTAAGGTTGAGCTGACCTCATCGCACGCCTGGCATCGGGGTTTGATGCGCTCAGCATGGTGCCGGCCACAGTAGATATGACCGTCCTGGTAGAAGTAGATGAGGTCCACGAGCAGCTCGTTGCACGTGGCACACTGGAAGCACTGGGGGTGCCAGCAGGAGCCGTGGCCTGCGCGGGACGCAAACACTGCTATATCACCTCCACATATCTGCCTACCACACTGGAGGATGGAGAGGGAGAGAGACAGAGAAAGAGAGAGAGACAGAGAGTGAGAGGGAGAGAGACAGAGACAGAGAGAGATACGGAGAGAGACAGAGAAAGAGAGAGAGAGAGAGAGAGAGAGAGAGAGAGAGAGAGAGACAGAGAAAGACAGAGAGTGAGAGGGAGAGAGAGAGAGACAGGCAGAGAGTGAGAGAAAGAGGGAGACAGAGAATGACAGAGAATGAGAGGGAGAGAGACAGAGACATAGAGAGAGAGAGAGAGAGAGAGAGAGAGAGAGAGAGAGTGAGAGAGAGAGAGACAGAGACAGA
>JBBMFX010169761.1:0-21631 GCA_037832545.1 Rhabdalestes septentrionalis | reverse complement strand
CGGGAAGAATTAGTGAATGCAAATACAGTAAGGTTTATATTAATTACAATTTGTAAAATAAACTGCAATGGACTCCGGCACTCAATATCAGTTCAAGATGCCTAAATGCCTTTGTAAATTCACTGACGATTTCCAAACAAATTCACATGCTGTCATAAATGCTCACTTATCTCTTGGATCCACTAGTGGAAGTGGAAGTGAATAGGTGCGCATGACGTTAAGAAAGTTTAGGCAGATCAAAATCCCAGACAATTCTAAAATCCTGTCCAGAAGCAAAAAAAGAGGACATGTCTGGGGAAAAGAGGACATGCTCAGGCTCAAATCTGGTCACCTTACAGGAAATCCACCAGCGCAGTTTCTATTACCAGCTTACTCTGGACAGAAAAGCATCCAGTGAAAGAAGGGTGACGCTCATGACCACAGTAGTATTTTGTTTGTGTTTTTGTGTGACCGACATATTTGAAAAAAATCTGATTAAAGAGACTTTTGTATGTGTAGTACTTACAAGAACAATTTAAAATCACAACATTTTACTTCATAAAATGACTTGAGAATGGATTCAAATTAAAATGATTGTTGCTTGTTCAAAAGTCCATGTAGGCTTATGTCAGACGTCAAAAAATGTTTACATTGCGGTCCTGCATGATTGCAAAAACTGGCCTTGAATTTATTGCTCTCCCATTGTCACATTCATCTTATGCCCCTCTGCCACAGTATTCAATTAATTTGAAATCCTTAAACAGTTTAAATCTCAAAGCTTTGCGAGTAGCAGCAGAAAGTAAGCAAGTGTAATGTATGTTATATAGTACATATTGATTATGCATTGGTGAATATTAATAATATATCAACAGAAAAGCACTAATAAACCACAGGGTTTTATATAAATGGTTACATTTTTGTTGTCCTAATGTCAAATCATGGAAAAAAGGAAAGACAACTTGTGAAGAGCTGATACAACATTAATGGAGTATTTGTTAGTGTCTGTTCTGATATTTGGATATGTTTTTATGCTTAAAAATGAAAGTGCCAATTTTGAGTACTCAAAATATCCTAAAATAGTTAAAAGTCTCAGGTTTCTTGTGCTAAGTTTAGGGAAAAGAACTGAAATGATTGTCCATGGTCCACATTACAGATGCAATATACAGAGATAAAGGTGAATGATGCTGGGTTGTGTCATTGAAATAATCGTTTTTAAGAAACCAAAAGTGGGTCTTCCATTCTTTATGTAAGACCTCCGTTTATGTATGTATTTATGTATGTCGTCAGTGGTCTCTAATCTGTCTCAACCTCCTTGATTCCCTTTCCTGATCTCGTTTGGCTTTCTTTTGTTAAGCTCCTCAAAAGGTATAAATCCAGCCTCCTCATCTTTGCAAACAGCACTGAACACGACAAAGAGGGCGCGAGGCTTTCTCCGTACCCAAGAAGAAGTTTCAGTCTTTTTGTTTGTTGGTTTGAACTTCAGAATGAATGGTACAGAGGGAGAGAACTTCTACATTCCCATGTCCAATAGGACTGGGCTAGTAAGGAGTCCATTTTACTACCCCCAGTACTACTTGGCTGATCCATGGCAGTATAAGCTACTGGCTGCCTACATGTTCATACTGACTTGGTTTGGTCTTGCAATTAATGGCTTGACTCTAATCGTCACCATTCAGCACAAAAAGCTCAGACAGCCACTTAACTTCATTCTAGTCAATTTGGCAGTGGCTGGGATGATCATCGTCTGCTTTGGATACACCATTACATCAGCTTCAGCTCTTTATGGCCACTTCCCCTTTGGAGAAGGATTATGTGCCTTTGAAGGTTTTGTGGTAACTATGGGAGGTAAGTGAATAACTTCAGTTACATACTTTGTTATGGAAATTTGTCTAGTAACATTTGTGCATTTCAAATTTGTATCATGCCAAGTTGTTTACACATATTCCAATAACTTTTTCCCATCAGGTCAGGTTTCTTTGTGGTCCTTGGTTGTGCTGGCCATTGAGAGATACATTGTAGTCTGTAAACCCATGGGCAGCTTTAAATTCGGCTCTACTCATGCCTTAATTGGCATTGGTTTCACCTGGTTAATGGCGGCTTCTTGTGCTGTTCCACCTCTTGTTGGCTGGTCCAGGTAAGAAAACGCAGACAATGAATCATGATTTGTTTATGTCCATTGTCGTGTTCCTTTAAGAATGGCTTGGTAACAAGCAGTTTGATTATTTTATTAAGTTCTGACTAAGAAAATATATAAAGAGGATTTTAAAAACGGACATTGCTGATCCTCTGGAAACTCTTTCCAAACAGATTCATCCCTGAAGGCTTACAGTGCACATGTGGACCAGACTACTACACATTGAACCCTGCATATAACAATGAATCTTATGTCATATATATGTTTTCTTGCCACTTCTGTGTTCCTGTCACAATCATCTTCTTTACCTATGGGTGTCTTGTGTGCACAGTAAAAGCAGTAAGTAATCACAAAATCTTAGTTTTTTGTGTTTGTCACTATTTTTCATTTAGTGACCTATAGTACACAGCCAGAAAAACTATTATGTATATAAAAGATTTTAGAAATAAAGAATCCTATGGTACATACAGGGGAAGAAACAAAGAGTCAGACTTTGTTTTGTTAAAAAAATACATCCTATGGTCATATGCATTTCAAATTTACAAATTGCAGTTTTTTTATTTTGTATTTTTAAATATGACAAAAAAACTATGTACTCATAAAAATAAACAAAGTCTAAAACCTTGGGAAAAAGTAATTAGACATCAGAAGTTAATAATATAATACTTTGTGCAAAGGTGTTCTCCATGGGTTACTTGTTCCATGTGAAACAGTTGCTACTGAGGCTTTCAGAACATCCTACAACACTTTGAAAAGGACAGTTGGCTTCTCTCTTATCTTCTGGTTTGTTAGTGGTTCTATGAGCTTTTTAACCAGTTGTTAGTTTTTTTGATGGAGGTCATTAAGGAATTTGCTAGTTATTTCCTTTCCATTTCAGTTGCCGAATAAGTTCATTTATATAGCATTTTATTATAGACAAAATGTCATTCAAGATGCTTTACAGAAATAGAATAAAAATTTAAATAAAATAGAACAAAATAATGGTAGAAATTAAAGAAATTAATAAATATGTAAAAGATGAAAAACTGAGATGAAAAGTGTCCCAAAAAGCTTTAGGAAGCTATTTCATTTTAAACAAGGCTTCTACTTGTCTCATTTCCATCTAATGGCATCTTTTTGTAGAATAAACTTAGGAAACAATATTTTTACAAAGGAAACAATCTTCTATGGCATGTCTCAAATTTATGCATGATCACATGTCACATTTTTATTTGCTAATAATCTACAAACTATCTATTTTAGGCTGCTGCTTCCCAGCAAGATTCAGCATCCACTCAGAAGGCAGAGAAGGAAGTGACTCGAATGGTCATTCTGATGGTTATTGGGTTCCTGGTGGCTTGGAGCCCTTATGCTGGTACTGCTGCCTGGATCTTCATGAACAAAGGAGCTGTCTTCAGTGCCCAATCTATGAATATCCCAGCCTGTATCTCAAAGACATCAGCTGTTTTTAACCCTATCATCTATGTGTTGCTCAACAAACAAGTAAGTCACCAAATTATTTTAATAACAGAGGTAGCTAGATTTCTCTAGACATACTGGGGAGAAGTGTAATTCATAGAAAACCTTTCCTGTATGGAAACTTTAATAGCTTATACAAATATAATATTAAACTAGATCACTTGCAGAACTAAACATATTTCTTCTATGCAATCAATTTGAAGAATCTTTTGACACCTTTATTTTTAAGAATGTAGCCATAATACAAGAATGTCACCCATTCTGTTTTGCAGCTTAATGTGCTGTTTCTCTGTTTTTCCCTTCAGTTCCGTGGCTGTATGTTGAACACGCTTTTCTGCGGGAAAAGCCCAATTGGTGATGAAAGCTCCACAGTGTCCACGAGCAAAACAGAAGTGTCTTCTGTGGCTCCTGCATAGTAACATCTGTTCACTTATTCTTCCTCTCCTTTTCTGTGTGAAATGAGTTACGAGATAAATTATTATAATTATACACCTGGTTCATAAAGCAAGTTCCAGATTATTACACAGTCATCCATGAAAGAAAGTAAATGCAGTGTTAGCTTGATGTATTTGTCAAAGTAAAAGGAGACTTTTCTCTATTTTTGCATGTAAAATCACACATGTATGGTGGCTTGATTGTGCTGTATATATTTTGTTCATAAATAAGCAAGAAGCAAGCAAAACAAAAACAAACAAAAAACAACAAATACCAGTAGGCAAATAAATCTATTTGAGTGCAAATGTAACGTTTTATTATTTCTTTAAACTACACATGACTGCACAGACCAGCATATGTATACACACGGCTAGAAAGTATGTTCTTAAGTCAGTAATCAGTAAGTGAGGTGCTATCTATGTGGGTTGAAGATACACGTTTGCAAACAACAGAGGGCAGCAGACGTCGAAAACGGCTTGCTTCTCCTGAGCAGACTAGACACCACTGAAAAACAAGACATTCAGTTTGGTTTAATGCATTTATAGAACGTCTAATACTGTGTCAAGTGAGTATTGGAGCAGTATGTGGGGGGTTTAAATGGTGTGAGTGATATGATGACTTTCGGGAACAGATGTGAGAACAGGGAGGAGAGAAAGATGGGTAAACGAAATGAAATGTGTGGGATAATACCTCCCCCAGGCGGCATCATGGAGTGCCACAATTGGAGAAAAGGCTTAACTGTGATCAGAATTTGTTAGAGACATACTAGATTTAGCATGTGTTCTCTAAACCAGAAAGATTAGCCCAGAGATCTTCTTAACTCCCTGCTGTCCATTGACTTATCTTAATTTGAACTCTCCTCTATAATGGTGAACTACTGGCAGCGCTTATCTGTGGTTGAGCTGGTAATAACCCTATGTAAGAGGCCAGAAAGAGATTTAGGAACGAAACCTGATTAAGTGATGCGTCAACATACAGGTCACCCCTGAGACTCTGACAGGCTGCTTAGACTGTTACATTCAGAACACGGCTAAGCTCATGGTTCCTGCACTTAAGGATATTAAGTGAATCCTCTTGCAGTGACAGATGCTTCTAACACTTGTTTAAGCCCCTGTTGCAGCACATCTTGTCTCGAAAATAAAGTGACAATTCAACCTTTCATAGAACCACAACCTGCAATTATGTGTAGCTGTTGAAAATATTGAATACTGATACAATACTTTTAATGTATATGGCATTTATTTAGTTTTCATCTAACTAAAATATTTTTAAAATGTTAAATGGCTAAACTAATAAAACTAAATAAATGCTACGACGAGATACACACAGCCCTGGAAAAAAATAAGAGACCATTTAGATTGTTTTTTTGTGTAGGCTATATAATGTATTTAATTTATCATGCTTTGGAAATGACAAACAACACTCATACATTACACACCTTTAATATTAATATATTTTTCTGAACTTTAATTTGGTTATGGTCAATAGTGTATAAAACAATAGCCCATTGCATTCGAAATGCCAATGTAACAGGGTATGGATTTTTCTTGGGACTCTCTTTCTCTCTCTTTCTTTCTGTACGCTGACACGCAAAACTAAATGCAAAGGCCAACATACTAAGAGAATATTAATTTGCATTAACTTAATTTATAAACAAATGATCACTTACACATCAAGGATGATATCGATCCCCTCCGTAAATGCATCCTACAAGGCTGAATCCACGCTGCAAACTTCTGAACTGCCATCACTCCTCTCATCTAAGTTCGAATCCACATCAAAAAGCTCAGCATGGATCTCTTCCAATGTCCACTGCTTCTTTTGTGGTCTTGCCAGGATGCCAAAATCAACAAAAATAAGATATAGATGAGAACTGACAGATAGCGCTCTTAAAAATGGCAACCGATATCTCAGCTCTGCGCAATGCACGCGTAAGCCATGAGCAAACCACATGTGGGTGTGAGTAGGGGGGTATTAAGCTTTCCAAAAGTGGGGGGGTTCTGAGATGGGTATGCCATGTTATTAAAAAAATTAATGGGGAGGAATCACATTTTAACAAAAGTGGGGGTGTTGAATCCCCCCCATCCCCCCCGTGTGCTACACCCCTGGGTGTGAGGCTGTTTTTCAGAGTGGAGGCTCTTGTGGCAAGGCTCCCAAACAAGAGCCGGTTATTTCGGCTCGCAGACGGCTTAGTTCATTATCATCTATATTCATATAACTTGGCAAATATGAATGCTTTGTGTGTTGATATACCCTTTTGCATTTAGTGTTTTTATGAGAAGCCCCATAACTGTTTAATTTAGTTTATTTGTTCTGTTACAAAAGCAGACATTCTTACTTTTGTTGAATATTTTAATTAACCTTTTCTTTTTTATTTAACACTGCAAACAAATCCACAGAATAGAACTCACTGCAGCTTGACATTTAGAAAAATCAAATGCCTCAGCTTGGACGGGCTGATGTGGTTTCTCCTTTCAATTATCCTACTGTCTCATACACTGACTGAGGGGAAGGAACAATGCTTCACTGAACTGCACTCTCATAATGGTATGATTCTATACCCTGGCTGGGCAATGAATTTCTACCAGGGGTTACATAAAAAATCTAAACTGAGTTGGAGTTCCGAACAAACAATAACTTGAAATGAATGCTGCTCAATATTCATTTTCTCCAATTGTAAAAAGCTGTAAATTATATAATTTTATAAGCTGCTACTAGGCTAGTCAGGACACTGAAATTTCAAACTAGATACCAATACTTATTTGAGACTACAGGGGGAGAAAAAACAAATAAGAACATTTTAAAGAAATAATTTAAAGTGAGCTCAGGGGCCATTTCTCTGCGGACGAGAAGCTTCCCGACCAGCTTCATTCAATAGGTCTGGGGAAGTTGAGTGTACCTCAAATATTTCTGAGCACTAGGTTGTTCCCTAGCCGAACTGCGGGGCAAAACGCTCTGTGGTCGCCATTTTTAAAGGTGCATTCCACTTTTTTTCCTCAGTAGAGGGCCATGTGTGGTCCACGGGCTGTAAAATCCCCAGGTCTAGGCACATGCTGCCAATCAAAACAAAGTTTGGCATGAGCAGAACTGAACCACTGATAATGAGCACTGAGCTCTTCTGATTCATGCTTTTACACATGACACATCACTACTCACCATTAGTGAAACAGATCGTCGTTTATGAAAACAAGTTGGTTTACAGAGAATAACAACTATTGAATTTTATAGAGGACATATTCAGCTTTTGATCCATGTATAATATTATGTGTAAACTTCAATTGGGTGGCCGGGTGGGTGAATACAGTTTTCTGTACTAAAATACACCAGAAAACTATGTAACAGCTGATATTCAAGTGTTACTCCCATGTAAAGTAATTATTCCTGCATTATGTTTATTTGTGCAATAGGCAAACATTTCATCAGTAAAATGTGTAGCCTTTTTTCAATTTGAGCTATTGACTATACTTCCAAACTGTTTTTGATCATGTTCTGAACTTCTCCTTTGGGCAAGACATAAAAAGAACAGGTTAGTTTGTTAAACATTAACAGTTTAATGTATAATATATTTGGGCTCAACTGCTTCTTCAGTGTACTCAGGTTTTGACCAAAAAGTGCTCTAGTAATTATCTTTGGTGAAACTTAATTATAGCCAAATTATACAATCTCATTAAAAATCATATGTATTCTAAAGATTCTATCAGTAATTCAGTTGTCCCATGTCTGAATCTGGCTGAGGTATATGGGATTTGGCACTGTCCACTGTCTTTTACTGGCACCTCTAACTGAGACTAAACCCATGATCACTGCTTGATTAAACAATGGCTGTTTAATCCAAGAGTGGTGGAGTAATTAATAGTGTAAGTCAAGAGAAGAAAAACTCAATGTTTTAAAAATATAACATGAACGCTGAACAGCAACATATCTCCGAAGAGCTCAGTTCTGCTACGCACACCTTAATAACAGTGCAAACATGATTATGGTCATTTGGGACCTTTGGAACTGTAGAGAAGAAATCTTTAAACTGTGTTTGAGAATCCTTTTAGAAAGCTCTCAATTATAGAAACTGAATGTATCTATGCTGTGTTAAATGAGCTGTAGCCACAAACACTATTGTTTTTGCTTGTCAGTTTTTTATTTTGCCAGTATTATACTTAAGGTGAGTAATACAATTTCATTGTTGTGAATGATTTTGCAAGTTTCTTTTTTTATTATTTGACAAAAAATGTGTGTAAATATCTTCCAAATAAAATACTGGACAATCAGGGTAATTAGTTCTGGAACAGGACAGTAATGTAAAGATCAGGGCTCTGTAAGCCTAGGTGAATGCGTGACTTTGGGTAGGGATGCAGGTAGGGGAAATTGTGATGGAGGACATGAGCTTAAACCACAGAAAGCAGATGTCATGTGGAGTTATGCAAATTCTTAGATCAGATAACACGGACAGAGTTTCTGGAACGTGTCAATCCCATCAAGAAGGACTGGAGCATTAGCCGGGGGTACAAGCTCCAGGGACGTTAGCCGCTTGTTAGGACCTATTTATGCCCCTAATGCTAAACTCAAGCTGTTATCCTGCTTGAAAATGTTGACATGCCAGCTTGAGAGATTTTAATCTGACTGATGGTACAGGATCATTCTTGTTAATATGAACTTCTTGTTCACCTTAAAGCAAAGCAGATGATGTTAACAAACAAATATAAATGAAATCAATGTTTGAAAGTCCTTTTAAAAAAGAAATTCTAATAGATTTTTAATTTAAAAAAATGTTACCTGTGAACTGAAAGGTCTTATGAAAGCTCTAGGGAATACATTCGTTTAGGGAACAGGTTGGGGTGTCAACATCTTGTTTGGCAAAGTCTAAATGAGATATAGTCAAACGAAGGAATGGTTTATTCACTTTGCATGTTTTATTCATCATGACCTTTATTAGTCTGACATGAGAACATCCTCAGTACTGAAGAAATTATTCATTGTAAAAATACACAATAAACAATTTATTTGGGTCTGCTCATGTAAACAATTGAAACATCAACTAAATTCCCCAGGAATAAACGTACAATCTGATGACCGAATCAACACCCAGACATCTTAAGCGACAGTCTAAGAGACAGTCTGCTACAGTCTGGTTGGCTGAGGCTCCATATGCTTTAGTGTGCTTTAGCAAATTTTTTTTCTTCATGTATTTCCTCACAGTACACTTGAAGATCACTTAAGTATCATTGCTTTAAAAAGACTTAAATTATACCGTTGCTGAATGAATACATTTACTCAAGTGTATTACCTTATATTACTCTAAAATACCACTCTAATTCTTCATCACTAAAATATTTTTTTGTAATAAAAAATTATTAAAAGAATAAAAAAGGTTTTAAAGACAGTCAAGTATGATTTATTTATTTATCCTTATAGCACTCTAAATCACATTATTTTAAACTATTAATGTATTCTTTCAAAAGTAAAACAAAGAGTTTTTACTAAAATACATAAATTAAAAAATGCTTTTTTAACATTTTATATACACTTCAAGAACGAGTAGACCTATTTTTGTGAGAAAACATACAAACAAGTAGCTGCAATCTTTCAAAATAAGCAGTAATTAAACTCTGATCATGCTGGTCTGACTGCCCTACAGGATGTTGTAGCTGGTAATGTTGGTAGTTGGTAGAATGTTCTTGGCACTGAATGGCTATCATAAAATAAAATAAAAAATCATTACCACCAAAACATCCCAAACTTGCCTCCCAGGGAAATCTGTAATACCCCAGACAATCATTTAAGGACAGCCAAGATCAGTACTCACTGCTAAACTGTATACAGTACTCACAGTAATAGGAACATGCAGTACGTTTAATGATATAATGGATCATTTTTATGATATATATGTGCAGTGCATAACACCACCAGTATAAGTGGTAACTGGTGACTGGGGGACAGCAGGAAAGAAATAATGAGTTGATTCCTAACTGTTTTTTTTTTTTTTAAGCGGCTGAAACAGGTTGAAATGACATGAGACGGGGAAAGTCCCTAACCGTAAGCATAACACTAACCCTAAACCTAACTTTGACCCTAATCTTAAGTGTAACAGTCACTAGTTGGCACAGATACTGATATTGTTACGCACTGCGTTTTAAAATACAAATGGTAGTGAGGTTGTCCTAGCATGAAAAAAAGACCTAAAGCATAATGTCAGCATGTTTTTTAATAGATTTTTTTGTTGTGATCGTGGCACGAAAAGTCATGAGATTGGATTGATATATATCAGTCAGTAGTCCGAAATATAATTAAATCGGTCAGTAGTCCAAAATGGATATAACTGCCTCACCATTAAGCTCTTTATTTTATTTAATCTATTGTTTGAAATGATATTTTACCCAATTAACAACAGTTCAAGCGATGAGACTCAACCCAGCTTTTATTATGTAGATATATGTTTAAGCATACTATGTCTAAATTTCAGGGTGCAGATATATACTGAGTTTAATTTAATAAAAATGGTACAGTCTAAAATTACTTTAAGAAGTTTTTGGCCTTTGAGATGAAATCTCCCAGTAGAACAGAGCATTGAGGGGCAGTGACAGTCTCAGGCTGTTTTGCTGCCGATAGCCTAGTGATCTCTACCCAGGATCAGCTTGGCTAACACAGGATGCTTAATCTATCATAGCCCATATTGATTTTCTTTCACAAAATGTATGCAAAAAGTGGCCTGGCCGTGATCCATGAATGAGAGGTGACTAATTGACAAAAATGGTAAAAGTCGTTTAACCTTGGCGACCTGCCTATTTGGATAGTGAGGCCAGAATAATTATATTAAATGTTGATTTACACAGATATTGGAAGAGACTTCTTGTTTGGTTGACCTGTTACATCATTTTTGTCCAAACTTATGGCAAACTTGATTAGATTATTGCATACAAAGGCAAGATAATTTGATTTCACTGGAAATAAATGGTTTGAACACAAAATATGTCCCTTCTTCCAAACTTAGCCTGTAACAGATTTTTATGTTTTTGGTCGTGAATGCAGTTAGATTTGCAGATTTTTGCATTGAACAGAATCATTTTCATTTATGGTTTGGCACTTACCCTTCAGCTTTGGAAATTGTGATAATAATATCTAGGGATTTCAAAACACAGAACAATTCACGAGCACATGGTTTTAATTCCTTAATTATGGAAATTATTCTGCATCAGTATACATTTGTTAAACCTACTTTGGGCACTCCATTCAGAATTGATCTGAAAGGCAGACTTGATGAAGGATGAATACCATTGTTTGTGTATCTTACTGGATCAATTTACAGTTGTCATGCCAGACTTGAGAACTGATGAAAACTGATCTTTTCAGATGTTCAGGTAGACTTAAAATGTTTATATTGGGGTCCTGCATGTTTGCAAATACTGGCTTTTAGTTAATTGCAATCCCATTGTCTCACTGATCATATGCCCCTCTGCCAGAGTATTTAATTTATTTGAAGCCTTAAACAGTTTAATCCTCAAAGCTTTGCAAGTATCAGGTAGAAAGTAAGCAAGTCTAATTTATGTTATATAGTACATATTGATTATGCATTGGTGAATCTTAGCATTATACCCATAACATTTCTGGAAAGACCAATCACCATTATTTTCACGATTGTAATTTATTCATGATCAGGTTTCTTTTGCAAAGTTAAGGGAAAAGCACTGACATGATTGTCCATGGTCCACATTACAGATGCAATATACAGAAATTAATTTGCTGGGTTATTTCTTTGAAAAATCATTTTTTAAGAAACCGAAGGTGGGTCTTCCATTCTTTATGTATGACCTCTAATTATTTATTTGTTTATTTATTTATTTGTGTCATCAGTAGTCTCTAATCTGCCTCAACCTCTCTGCTTCCCTTTCCTGATCTCTTTTGGCTTTCTTTCGTTAAGCTCCTCCAAAGGTATAAATCCAGCCTCCCCATCTTTGCAAACATAAGCGCTGGTCACGACACAGAGGGCGCGAGGCTTATTCCGCACCTAGGAAGAAGTTTCAGACTTTTTGTTAGTAGATTTGAACTTCAGAATGAATGGTACAGAGGGACAGAACTTCTACATTCCCATGTCCAATAGGACTGGGCTAGTAAGGGATCCTTTTAATTACCCCCAGTACTACTTGGCTGATCCATGGCAGTTCAAACTTCTGGCTGCTTACATGTTCATACTGACTTGGTTAGGTCTTGCAATTAATGGCTTGACACTGGTCGTCACAATTCAGCACAAAAAGCTCAGACAGCCACTTAACTTCATTCTAGTCAATTTGGCAGTGGCTGGGATGCTCATTGTCTGCTTTGGATACACCATGACATGGGCTTCAGCTCTTTACGGCCACTTCATCTTTGGAGAAGCATTATGTGCCTTTGAGGCTTTCGTGGTAGCTATAGGAGGTAAGTGGATCACTTTGATGATAAATTTTGGTATGGATATTTTTTATAATATTTGCGCATTTCAAATTTGTATCATGTAAAGTTTTACACAAAATTTAGACATATTTCTATACCTTTTTCCCAACAGGTCAAGTTTCTTTGTGGTCCTTGGTTGTGCTGGCTGTTGAGAGATACATTGTGGTCTGCAAACCCATGGGCAGCTTTAAATTCGGTTCTACTCATGCATTTGCTGGCATTGGTTTCACCTGGTTCATGGCATGTTGTGCCGCATGTCCACCTCTTGTTGGCTGGTCCAGGTAAGAAAATGTCATTCTTGTCATTGTGGAAGTTGGAAATAACAAATTCTATGATGATAATACTAGTTGTCACCCAATTAATTGTTGAAGACAGTATGAATTGTTTATGCCCATTGTCCAGGTTCTTTAAGAACTGCTTGATATCATGCAGTTTTATTATTGTTTTAAGTTCTGACTAAGAAAACATACAAAGAGAATTTAAAAAACAGACATTGCTCATCCTCTGGAATTTCTTTCCAAACAGATTCATCCCTGAAGGCTTACAGTGCTCATGTGGACCAGACTACTACACATTGAACCCTGCATTTAACAACGAATCTTATGTCATATACTTGTTTACTTGCCACTTCTGTGTTCCTGTCACAACCATCTTCTTTACCTATGGGTGTCTTGTGTGCACAGTAAAAGCAGTAAGTAATCACAGAATCTTAGCATTTGAGATGAAAACTGTTCCAAAGAAATTTAGGAAGATAATTCATTTTAAACAAGGCTGTTGTTTCAGAAAACCTTTTCATCTTATGGCACCTTTTTGTAGAATAACCTTAGGAAACAATCAATTAAAAAAGGAACCAGTAATTGATATTCTATGGCATGTCTTCAAAGAACCACTTTTAAATCACAATTATTTTCAAGATTATAATTTATGCATATATATGCCACAGATTTTATTTGCTAAGATCTACAAACTATCTATTTTAGGCTGCTGCTTCCCAGCAAGATTCAGCATCCACTCAGAAGGCAGAGAAGGAAGTGACTCGAATGGTCATTCTGATGGTTATTGGGTTCCTGGTGGCTTGGACCCCTTATGCTGGTACTGCTGCCTGGATCTTCATGAACAAGGGAGCTTCCTTCACTGCCCAATCCTTGAATATCCCAGCCTGTATCTCAAAGACGTCGGCTGTTTTTAACCCTATCATTTATGTGTTGCTCAACAAACAAGTAAGTCACCAAATTCTTTTAAAAACAGAGGTAGCCCCATGGTTCTAGACATATGGAAGAAGAGTAATTAATATAGAACCTTTAATTTATGTAAACCTTAATATTTCTTCTTAGGCATCACTTAGAAGAATCCTTTTGGCACCTTTATTTTTAAGATTGTAGCCATGATGTTTTTCAGTCAAGAATGTCACATGTGCCATTTTTTTTCTCTGTTTTTCCCTTCAGTTCCGTGGCTGCATGTTGAACACACTCTTCTGTGGCAAAAGCCCAATTGGTGATGAAAGCTCCACAGTGTCCACGAGCAAAACAGAAGTGTCTTCTGTGGCTCCTGCATAGAAACATCTGTTCACTTGTTCTTCCTCTCCTTTTCTGTGTGGAATGCCCCATTATTATAATTTCTTGACTTATGAGCTGCATTGTGGTTTCATATTGGTCCTGTATCACCTGTGCTTTTTAAGCCTGTGCAATTGCACACTCAAGCAATTGGCACCAAAAAAAGATTGTAAAAATCTGGTTTCAAGTGTGGAGGGAATGTAACAGGGCTTCAGTGGAGGTGATGAGTTATAAGGCATAAATCTCTTAATTATACACTTGGTTAATTAATCAAGTTCCAGAAAATTAAACAGTCATGCTTCTAAGAAAGTAAATGGAGTGTTAGCTTGATGTATGTGTCAAAAAGGCAGACTTTTTCCCGTTTTTGCATGTAAAACCACACATGTATGCTGGCTTGATTGTGCTGTATATATTTTGTACATAAATAAGAAAGAAGCAAGCAAAACAAAACAAAAAAAAAATAAAATAACAGTAGGCAAATAAATACATCTGAGAGCATATATAATGTTTTGTGCCTTTATTAATTTACACATGACTGCACAGACCATCATATATATTTACACACGGCTAGAAAGTATGTTCTTTAATCAGCAATCAGTGAATTGCTTTCTATGTTGGTTGAAGCTACATTCGCAAACAACAGAGGGCAGCAGATGTAAAAAATTGCTTGATTCTCCTGTGCAGACTAGTAACCACTGAAAAACAAGAAAATCACTTTGGTTTAATGCATTTAAGCTCACAAACACCTGAACATGTCCACCTCATCAATATGCACATTCACATATTTTTAACCCCAGTGTAGAAACAGGAAATGGCCACTAAGAGGATTTGCTTGGAGAATGAGGAGAATGGCCTGATTTAGGATTTTTGCCCAGTAGGAGACAGATAGAGACTTTGATCCCCGTTCATATTAGCATATGTGGAAGAATTCATTCATGCCAAAGCTTGCTCTAATTAGAAAATAATTAATTAACTGATAAAGAACACAATATACCATCCATATAATCACTCACCTATAGCATGCAACTGTTTATATACACTGATTTATAGTAAACTCCAAAATATTTGGCATCTCTCAAATTGTGTTTATCAAATAGTGTAAGTGGCTGTGAAAAAAATCACCCAATACCCACTATCAAATATGGTGGTGGATAATTGACGAATATTTTAATGGACTGGGGTCTGGTGTCACCATCAATAGTATATTGAATCTGAATAATATCAGATGAAGAGGACAGTCCAAAACTGAAGATACAAGAATGTCTAGGAAATTAAACAGTTCTACATGGAGAAGTGGTCAAAGATCTAACCTTAAGAAAATGGCTCAGTTCTTCCAGTCTCAAGGATGTAACATTGTCTAAAATAGTCCAATATTTGTTTGTTTGGAGTCACACAAAGATGAATTAGAGTTCCTTTGACATTTTAACCCATACACATTTTGATATGTTTTTCATTTTATAAACGTACATTACAAAATAATATTATTACATTATATTATTGTGATTTTCCACTTTAAAGTCTAAAGTCAAAGAGGCAGAATCTAACCATTAGAATGTGGGACTTGGAGTTGTGTTTCAGGAGGGTCTGACCAGGAACCTGTCAAATGGCCAGGAGGGACAGATGGACGAACAGGAAGAATAAAAAAGACTGACAGAGAGACGAGGCAAGGGTCAATCTAACCCCATGCCCATCTACATTTGTACCAGTTAATAACTAGTACTATGGAGCCTTATCCACTCAGCTGAGTCTGGGAATAGCTTTATAGCTCAATTTACGGTCGCTGATTTGACAACCAGTACGATTGCTCAAAAACGGGAATTGGTAGTTCTACATTTCTGGAAATGCTGTCACATTGAGTAGTACATTCTCCTGCAGAGAGGATATAACCTACATGTAATGATTTTTTAAATTCATTCACTATAAATC
This sequence comes from Rhabdalestes septentrionalis, assembly GCA_037832545.1. NCBI lineage: Eukaryota > Metazoa > Chordata > Actinopteri > Characiformes > Alestidae > Rhabdalestes > Rhabdalestes septentrionalis. Next base: position 5,728 of record JBBMFX010169761.1, on the reverse strand, counting down.
CCATTTATGTAAACTCAGATCTTCACAAAGTGACATTGTGCAGTACTAATTTGTAACTGGTTGATGTCATTTTCTTTAGTTTTTGATAAATTGCTCATACCTATCAATAGATTGCTGCTTCTATAAAGATCATGTCAGGAGAAAAGTACTCATTATACAAGAATACTGTAATTATTGCCCTGCAGGCTCCACCCACCTCTTTCTTAATCCTTCTCTCTCCCTCCCTTTCCTTCACTCTTTTTCTTTTTCTCTCTCTCCCTCCCTCTCCTCACTCTCTCTTTCCCTCTTGAGCTCTTACAAAAACATACATGTTCTCATGCTCCATGAGTCGTAATTGAGCCCTACTAACAGCTGTGGACAGTATTTAAGTGGTAGCCTTTTATTTCCTGTTATAAGCTAAATGGCACAAGCTATGGACCCAGAGCCACCTAAACTGCAATTTCAGAGGCTGAGCACCTGCAGGCAGTTAGCTGCACTGCAGTGGGTCGGAGAATGGAAAGCAGAGCCTGTAAACATGAGGAAAGGACAGGACTCTGACAAAGCTAAAGATTCTAATTGCAGCCTAATACCCCCTCATTAACAGCGCTTAATGAGGAAAATGAGTGTCTTCTCCATCCCTTTGTCCTGAGCATGAGAAAAGCTGGTTTCCTCATATGGGTTCCCTTTACAAAGTGACTATGCAATTGTAATATTGGTCATAAACAGAAGAACATGAAGAACATGTTTTGCAGCTACAACATAGTTGTTGGAACATTATCATTCCCTGGATACAGTTTCAGCAGGTTTAAAGAAGTTGTGGGGATGTATTATCGCAGAAAAAAATCTCAATATTTAGATGCCCATTGACCTAGTGTTTGTTAGGAAATTTAGCTTCCTTCTTCTAATTGTAAATAGTGTACTCATCAGTAATCATATGATTATCATTAATTGTAAGCTTAGGACTGAAATGAACATTTCAACATTAAACAGATAGAGTGAAAGAAAAAATGTAAAAAGCATGAAAAATGTTTGCTGATGCCACTCCACACATTACAATAATCAATGCCACTTGACAGATTTTAAACTTTTATTCCCACAACAAACAACAAGGCCATCTTAGTGTTCAATGTAAAACTCTACAGCTTACAACAGATTGCATCACTTGTGTTGACTCAAGACTTCATACAGTACATCACCACACTTCATGCACTGCACTGAACACTGTGAATAAACTAATAGTACAGCCCCCCTGATCGCACTTCTCCAGACACCTTCCAAAACCAGGCTACAGTATTTGGCTCAGTAATATTCCAAGGAGGTCCAACAAACAAGAATTTTATCACAGCAGCTTTCAGAGAAGTACACTGCAATCAGTTCTCTTTGTCACAAATGAAGTTTTAACATAAATCTAGTTGTTTCGTACTGTGTCTACAGAGTTTTCTACATAGACAAAGTGTATTTTCAAATTCAATTCTCAGATTCATTAGGTTGACAAAATGTTACAAAGTTAGAAAAGAAGTACATAAGGCAGTTATTACAAACAATATTCAGAGTTTACTGGGCTTATACACTTGATAACTCAACTGTACTAAATATATTGTGTAGAAATAGATAAAACACTAAATAGTGTCAGTACACAAATAAATAAAAAAAGGCTTCTTATATTATATATATATATTTAGAACACAAATTAAAGTTACACTTACAAGGTTAAATATTGTTGCAACTGGAACAAAATTATGCATATTCTTTTATGTAATTTTCCAGGTCAATTTAATTTACAGTTAAAAACCAGATGCTGTTGACAAATTGCTCAGAAAATTGCTTCAAAATTTCTTTTGTGAAGATACAAATATCTGAATACAACAAAGCTATGTTTGAAATTCTACATTATTACATTTAAACCTAATTAATCCTCAGATTAGCTAAAAAATAGAAAAACGCATGACTGAACAAGCCAATCAACCACAATGCTGAAAAAAATCACTGACTTTTTTGTAATTGACAATAAAATAAACTCATGTAGCCTCAGATCCTGCAACCAGTCTATGTTCATTCAATTTCAGCATTTTTAATTCCTTAAAGGAATTATTCTTCTCACAAGAAAATCTATTTTCTTTTTATCCTCTCCTTTTTAAACCCTTTTCTTTATCTGAGTACTGTACAGCATGACAACCCTGTATTCTTTTCTCTCATTGACTCTCATTGACAAATATCAGAGGTCCTCTGGAGGTGGGGCTCCCCATCTGTCTGTAAAGCATTGGTTGTCCCAGGTTGGTCTGTGGCAGGCTGAAGCTTCCACTTGACAGGTCAAAACTCGGCTGGCTGTAGAGCCTCTGTCCAAAGCCTGCTCCAGGCTGGTCGAAGCTGCTTTGACTATACTGCCTGAAACTATTGCTCCGTTTTTCAGAGGCGGTCCTAGAGGGATAGCGCTGACCAGACTTGTGCAAGCCTGTTTCTTTGTAGGCAAACCAAATGTTGCCAGACCACAGGCAGAAATTCAAGAAGCCAAAGGCCTGGAAGCAAGAAAAGGCAATTAAGTTATGACTGATCTACCTAATTAAAAGATGTTTGGCTTAGAGGTTCAGCTATGGGGAAAAATACATTAACTGGTATGTTTTTATTAAGGTTAGGACTCACTAAGATCATGTTCATTAAATTTGTAAGGGACCAAAAAGTGGTGCTTCTATGGCATTACTTTGAAGAGCTGACTATGGACATGACAATATTTAAGTCATTAACATTGGCACTACCCCACAACCCACAAACACCCTCTCTCTTTATTCTGTCTATTTTCATTATAAAACAAAATTAGCTTTAGATACAGGAGGTAACAAATGTGTGGCAGCTGCTTCCCAGGTAGGTTAATTTTTTTCATGAGAGAAACAGTAAAATCATAAACTAATTATTTCCACACATAGTCCGTATGCCCTGCACACCATATTAAAAATGGTTGTAATTTGTGGTTTCAGGGGAACTTTTTCACAGCAACAGCTTTTTGTTCTTAGTGTAAAGATCTTCTCAGACATTGGCATTTGTTTTTTTTTGTAGTAACAGCCTTGTATACAGAATTAACGAGGAAATATTATACCTCTTTCTAAACAAGTTATAATAGGTCTTTGGGCTATACAAATATGTTCATGAAGCTCTTTGCACAAAATCACACATAAAGAGATCTCTTCAGCTCTGTCCTTGACAGTTTCAGTCATGATCGAAATGAGCAGTTTAAGGGCTCTGTCACTTTTATGCAAATAAGATGTTGCTGGCCACGGCTAGGGATGTGTACCGAAACCCGGTTCTTACTCGGCCGAAATATCGATAAGCTTGAACGGTAACGGTTCTGCTGTCGGTACTGGAGAAATAAAAAAAAAGGACAGGAGAGAGCTACCATGCGCACACAAGGGGAGAGGGCTCCCGTGCACACAAGAGGAGAGGGCTCACGCGCACACAAGATGAGAGAGCTAGCGTGCACATAAGACAAGAGGGCTCGCTGTAAATCAGTGTTACTAATTTTATAAACACACATTCAGTTACATATAGTCTACATATAGGCTAAATATTTAGAGTATTTTTTGCAGTAGCCTAAATAAATATTAAACATTAAAATGACTATGCTATTGTGCTGCATTTACAAATAGTAATAATAAAGATAAATAATAATAAACTAAGAAATTATAAAGCAGAGTTCATCTAAAATTTGTAGTGAGTCCAACTTTTTTAGATTTGGGTTAGAATTAGGGTTAAATTGTTGTTATTCGGTTCTCAATTGGTTTTTAATTAAAAAAACACAATGGAATACCAATAAGAGTACCGATAAAGCACCAAATCGATAAGCGGTATCGATAGAAGTAGTAATACCATTAAAACCTTAACGATACCCATCCCTAGCCACGGCTCACCCATTCTATGTTTACGCTGCACATTTACCACATGTGAAAACTTGCTTTTGCCTGTAGCTATAGCACACGGCCTCTTAGGCATGTTCGTTAATCCATCAAACAAAACTGTGGATCTTCAACCAATTTAGTTGATTGGGGCTCAACAGGTGAGGGGTGGATCTATGCAAATTTCCTCGTCCTGACATCAGGATATAGGAGCCTTCCAAACACTCATAGAAGCATATGATTCCTGACACCGAAATCTTTCAATTGACTCACAGAGAACAGATCTTGTAGTGTTTATAGAAGGAGCAGAGACCCAAATGGAAATACAAAAGAATCCAAATTTATGTTCTGCATAATATGTCCCCTTTATGAGTCTGTAAATTGTACTGATCATGCATATTAGAGTCTCACTAAAAAGCAACTTACCACTGACATATTAAGATTGGTCCAGGTAGGCTCCTGTAGTGTCTCACAAAGGTTCTCTGGGTCTCGGCAGCTGGACATTAACAGCTGTATCTGGCCAACATCTGTAACTGTTTTAACTCCAGAGAGGGTTTTAGCCCAGGCTATTGAGCTCACAAGCCACAGGCCAGAGAAAACCACAGTTACCAGACAATCCTGTAGAAGAAGCACATGAGTCTTAAATGTACTTGGTTCTTTAAAAAGTACTAGCTCTCACAGACCAGTCAAGGTTAGTAGCAGTCAGACATTAATATACAAATGAGACCATGGAAATTGCTCCCTGCTAGCTTTTATACATTTGTAGTGACTTTGCCATTCTCAGATGAATTTTAAGGAACTCATATATTGTGTCGGTCTGAAAAGCACTCACCACTACAGGGCCTCTGTTCTTTTCTCTGTACTTATTCTGGTAGAAGATGTAGACTACTGTAGCCAGGAGGGAGTACAAGAAAGCCAGAACAGACACAGCAACGAAGAACTGGACTGAAGAAGAGTAATCTCCCTCGAGGAAAAGCGTCTCATATCTCTTACCCTCGCAGAGAGGAGCATTAAAGTGCACCTGCTGGAGTCTGGAGGAACAGCATAGGAGAAATCTCAGCATAATGTATAACATTTAATACTGGACTCACTTTATATTCATGAAAGATCTGCCCATGCCTGAATTAAATATTGCATGTTCTTTGGCTTCACACTTATCAAAAGGGTTCTATGTACAGTGCCCTGCAATTTTCTTCTTATATGTATTCACCCACCTTTACGTGCTCTCTGTTTTGTTACCTTACAATCTGGAATTTAAATCAATTTTCTCACTGCTTTTATGTTATGGACCTAGAAAACAAAGTAATCTTTATGAAATATGTAAAACTGAAAAGTGGTGCATGCACGTTTTCACCCACTTTGCAAGCCAACACCATCAAAAGCCACTTAATTAGTTAAATAAGGTCCACTTGTGAGCAATTTAAGTATCAATTGATCTCAGTATATATGTGTGAGCTGTAACGATACACTGAATCCACGATTTGATTTGTTTCACGATTTTTGACTCAAGATTCGGTTCGTATCGTGATTCATTTGTGGTGGAGGAGAGGAAAAGTTCTGAGGCGCAATTTTGTTTGGAGACACCTTATCTTTACCACAAAAATATAAACCAATATTCGCTTCAATACCGCTTCCTTTCCATTCATACTGAGTGTCGGGAAGTTGAGTTGGAGGAATCGACTCGTCTCTCTCGGTTCACTGCTCTGTTCAAACCAAAGAAATGCTCCGCCCAGCTGCCCAGAGCTAAAAAAAGTCATTTAAAACCAACGGCGGAGCTAGAATTTTTTACAGGGGGTGGCCACTGCTATTTCAGGGGCTCCACACACACACGCACTGTACTCAAAGTTGAAATAATAAATTAAGGA
>JBBMFX010169657.1:0-15731 GCA_037832545.1 Rhabdalestes septentrionalis | reverse complement strand
GAGAGAGAGAGAGAGAGAGAGAGAGAGAGAGAGAGAGAGAGAGAGAGAGAGAGAGTGAGAGAGTGGATGCTGGACTCGCATACTAATGCGGCGCGCTCGAGGGTCCAAACGAGGTGCGCGCGTCGGCGCTGCATCTTTTTTACTCTTTATTGCTATTTCTCTTCATACTCTTCTTCTTATTATTAGTATTATTATTATAATTCTTTATTGTTTTGGTTTTCGTTCTTGTTTTGTGTGTTCGCCCGCGCTGCGGGCTCGTGAGACAGTCTGCGCTCGCGCTTCGCGACATACGAGCGCTGCATAGCAAGAGTTTTGGAGAGTATCTCCCTCCCTCTCCCGCTCCCTCCCTCTTTTCTACTCTTCCTCCTCCTCCTTCCTCTTTCTTGTTTCCCCTCCGTTCCTCCGCAACAAGTCCGCGCGCGCCTGCCTCGCGCCAGTAAGGCTGGAGTGCAGAGGCTCCGGTGTTCAGCATTAAAGTCAACTGGCTGGAGTCAGTTTATAAAGGGGCATCATTTGGAACAAATAGGGCACAGTAGATAGTGGGAGCCCATAGAACCCCCCATACCCCCAACACGGCCCTATATGACTCAAACACACTCCTACTATTTATAATATACTTACATATTATACATAGTATCTGTACAATAGATTACAGCTATGGATATGAGCATCACTGTTTTGGTCAAATTGGGAATCAATGTGTTTGATTTATTTTGGAAATCTTTGTGTCATATGGAGCATCATTGTATTGTGGACAGGGGGAAACCACCATCATGTTGAGATGTGGAGCATCACTGTGCTTATATCATATAGGGAACCACCATGCGGGGGTTTTATGGGGAATCACTGCACCTGGGTCAAATGGGAACCAATGTGTTTGGGTCTTTTGGAGCATCACTGTGTTAGGAAAATATGGGACATCACTGTGTTTGGGTCATGTGAAGCATCACTGTTTTAGGTTATACAGGGAATAACTGTATTTGGGTTATACAGGGAATCACAGTGTTTGGGTTATGTAGGTAGTCCCTGTTCTTGGGTCATCACTATGTTAGGGTCATATTTTGAATCACAGTGTTTGGATCAAATGTGGAACCACTGTGTTCAGGTCATGTAGGGACTCACTATGTTGAGTTACATGGGGAATAACTGCATTTAGGTCATATTTGTAATCATAGTCTTTCGGGCTTATGGAAATAGCTGTGTTTGGATAATAATTAATATCACTTTGTTTAGATCATTTTGGGAACCACTGTGTTTGGGTTTTATGGGGAATCACTCTCTTTGGGTCATTTGAATCATCACTTTGCTTTGTTCATATGAATTATAAATGAATTTGGTTCATATGGGGTAACAATGAATTCAGGTCATGTGGGAAACCACTGTGTGTGAGTCATATGGAGCATCACTGTGTTCGGGCAGTATGGAGCATTACTGTGTTTGGTTTGACTGGGGAATCAATGCGTTTGGGTCACAAAGGGAATCACTGTGTTTGGATCATAAGGGAAACCACTAAGTTTGGGTTATATGGATCATCCCTGTGTTTGTGTAATATGATGCAGCACTGTGTTTGGGTCATATGGGGAACCACTATGTTTGGGTCCTAGGCACGAGAACCATCTTCAAAATCAGAAGTAGAGCACCAAGCCCCAACCCCTGCCCTGAAAAACAGCCATGATGTAGAGCCCTGCTTTAAAAATGCTTCTGGTGCCCATTATGTCTGTAATATGGGATTACACAGAGTTTGAGTCATATGGAGCAACACAGTGTTTGTGCCTTGTTGAGCATCGCTGTGTTTGGGGTATACTGGGAATCATTGTGTTTAGGTCATGTAGGGAGTCACTATGTTTGGGTAATATGGGTAATAACTGTATTTGTGTCATATTAGGGATCACAGTGTTTTGTGTTATGAAGCATATCTTTGTTTGAATAATATGGAGCATTACTTTGTTTAGATCATATTGGGAACCACTGTGTTTGGGTTATATGGGGAATCACTGTGTTTATGTAATATGAATCATTATTGTTTGGGTCACATAGGGAATCGATGTGATTGGTTCATATGATGCATTACTGTGTTTGGGCCATATGATGCAGTACTGTGTTTGGGTCATAGGCATTGGAACCGTTGTTGGGGGGGATGGCCCCTTGAAATTTCAAAATAATTTGCCCCCCCCCCGGCACACACACGTAACCTCTCCCAGGCAAAAGCTGTGACCCCTCACATTAAAAATTATTCCAGAGCGCCCGGTGTTTGGTTCATATTGTGCAATACTGTGTTTGGTTCATATGGGAAATAATGTGTTTGGGTTTTATGCAGCATCACAGTGTTTGGATCATATAGGGGTCATGAATGATTCTTTAATTCTCTTTACCGCCGAAATGATCAATAGCTGTGTTTACGGAATTGCATTTTAGAGAAAACATATTATTAAGCATCAGCCTTTAGTGGAACAAACAAGACTTTCTGAAAGTGCCCCCTGCTAACCATATGGCCTAGAAGATCTGAATCCAGCCTACGCAGCAGAATTCCCTCTGTTGCGTTCCACTGTAGGTGTTCACTCAGCTGTGCAGGTCGGGCCATGTATAATGCATGAGGAGACTTATGTTATTACACCGCTTTAATATGCATGGTGCAGGAGCGGGATTGTGTTATTACATTGTCATAATGTTGCCCGGATGCCTCAGGTGTGTATTCAGGCTCCGGATCAGCCAGCATCAGACAGCAGGGTCATTATCTGCTTTCCATAGTGTACATACATCACTTTGTCTTTGCAGCTGCAGACGGATCTCGCTGATTTGCGTTCCAGGCTCGTCCGAGCGCCGCACGCTGCATGCGGATCCCATCAGTGAGTCCCAGGCAGCTCGGCGTCTGTTTGTTCTGCAAATGCCTCAAGGCACACATCCACGTTTAAGCTTTGGTCATCGTTAAATCGCCTGGACTACGAAGCACAGGGTAGCAGGAGGGGGGGACTGCAGTAGCCCCACATTTTATGGCTGCAACTGCTAAAAATAATTCTGAAACGATGCAGGCGAGCGGTTTGTTAATGTCACCTGCACACCCAGCTTTCCCCCGATTGTGCCTCTTCTGAATGTGGGGATTGTTGATTTGGATAAACAAAATGGACACGTAATTGCGACGCTTCTATTAGGGGAGGCCAATGTGGATATTAGCGCTCCACATGCGCCGCAGCTTTGGACACATTAACCGGCAGCACCTGGTCCCATTAAAAACGCTGAAGCTATAAAGCAGGGTGCGAGTCCCCGGTGGGCCACTGCCCTGCAGAGTTTGGCTTCCCTCAATTAGCACACTTCATTCATCTCATTAACTAATTAACATGCCACATTTTGATTGGACCAGATTAAATCTTGTCGATTCGAATAAACGTATGACTGGTTCACTATGCTGTGCCCATTTGGATAAGCTTTGTAAACAGAACCCTTTTTGCTATAAGTGGTAAAAGCAGTTGACTGAGGTCACCTGACTGCATGTATATAGTAATAGGCTAAATTGAAATTCTGTTTTAATTGAATGTGGGGTTTTTGTTGCATTTTATTAAAATACTTAGGTTCTGTTTTCAGCAGTGCCTTTCAGACATTTTTAGCATTGATATGAAAAGAATTTGTGTGAACAGAACTGGCATACCAGGAGTCTTACAACTGTTCAGTTTGGGTCATAAATATTAAAACAAGGTCAAATAAATAAATAAAGGGAAAAACACATACCAACCAAAATGTGAATTTTTATTGCACCCTTATGGAAATCTAGTACGACTTTAGCGCCAAGGTATTGGCATTACAGATGAACATTTATTGACCATGTTAGAGCAAACACATTTATGTAAATCTTGTTAAAGTCATTCCATGTTGTGTCTGAAGCTTGGAACAGACATTTGAACATAAATGTGAAATTGTGTGTAGCATTTCTACAGTGGCTCCTTCAGTAATTATCATCAATCGGAAACCCACTGTTTAGACTGCTGACTGTACCTAGAACTTCCAAAGGGTCATAAGTTCCCCTTATGAAATTGGTCCTACACTTTGGGAACAATGTGTTACTGATTCTTGTCACTTTCTAATAAAGTGGGTAATTAATCTACCAGTCCTGAAGTCTTAACCAATAAGAAAGCTTGACTGACTACATCTCCCTAGACATCACTGAGAATGCAATCCTTACTGGATTATTTCCTCTTGACTTCATTATGATATAAGACTAGCATTGCAGTGCCTCATGGCTTTAAATGCAGGATCTTTCTCTGCAGGAATAGTTAGGCCTTTTCTGAAGGCCATGATGGCCCCAAGTGTTTTCCTAATAAACAGTAGATCCAATAATTCATTTTACGTCAGATAGCCAGTTGCAATGCTGAGATAATTCCATGTTTTCACCCAAAATATCATGACTGGGGAGCGTAGAATGCAGGTAAGATTACACAGGCCCCTCCTTATGTTCAGAAACAGCTCTGCATGTAAACATGGCACTTTTCTGAAGGAAAAAAAAAGTTTACATGAGTAGGCGAGGGCTTGCAAAGCCACTAGAGACTCCATCTGAGGCCCTGTGGAGAAATGTAGTCAAATATTTTCCCTTTTCCCAACCAGTAGCTCAGCGTCAAGCTCTTTTGGAGCAGATGACAATGTGTTAGAGGGGAAAACACTCTCTGTGGATCTGTGGCCCTCCAGGATTCCTGCCTGACAGCTTCCGATAGAAGGTCATGTTAGGACGAGTGGGGTTTTTGATGAACCTGACTAACAGAGACTAAAAGAGACTGAGGAACTCTTGGCGGTCCAGATGACGTCTGTTCTAAGATGGGAAAGCTTCTGGCAATTCTTGGAATTCAGCAGCTCAGCCCCGACGGATATGTCTGCGTGTCTGCTGGTTTGCAAGCCTGGGTTAAATTGATATCACTTGTGGCTTGGGGTTTAGGTCCATTCTCGTCCCTTGTTAATTCCTGGCCTCTAGGCCACACTTTTTCAAGAGAAAACATTGTTTATATAGAAAGATCTCAATATCTACTTTGTTGTATCCTGTGTCGTTGAGGTGGGGAAAATGCATGAGGTCATGGGGGACAGTTTGGTAGACATTCATACAGTTTCGCAAAGTTTACATGGCCCATTTCATGTAAAATCAAAACGTTCCTATTTCAAATAAAAGCCAATAAAAATGACTGCAAATATAGTGATAAAAAAGTCATAAAAATCACCTCATTTTTTATTCCCTTTTTTGTGATAAAGTATAAAGGGGATATTTGACTGACACTCTTAGCCAGAATGACTTGCAATCATTAGGCACAGGAACAGACCCCCTGGAGCAACTGAGGGTTGCTCAAGGACACAATGGTAGAAAGTGGAAGTTCAAACCTGTCTTGGTTCACAGGCAAGTGTCGTGTCCACAAAGTTGTGATGTCACAAAATCCAGCACATTCACATTTGCCTGCTTGGTCATCCTACAGCAGTTTAGTCTCAACTCTTCAAACGGAAGTAGTGAAGAGTGTTTCAGTGCTATTTTTCAATATGGCAGGACAGTCAATCAGAACAGAGGCTTTTTACATGTGTTTCATTACTTATAACAAAAAGCAGTAACAAAAGCAGCCAGTATTAATCTAAGGGACTGAAAGTAAGGTGACCCCTTATAGTCACACATGAACACACCACACAGTGTGAACAGTGCGAAATCCTTTCTCTGCATTTAAGCCATTCACCAAGTGCAGCAGTGGTGAGCCACCAACGTGACCTAAATCCCTGCCCCAGAGGTGGGAAAGTGGTCATATAAAATAAACGATAACTGTTTTTTGTGAGAAAACATAAGCGAACTTTGGAGGGGAAAATAAAATGTAGGATATAGGCCCTTTAATACATCCAGAAGAGTGTTGTTTTGAAGCTGAATTACAGAAATATGCAGGTGAGCAAAGTGACCTCGCACTGACCACCAACTAGAATATAGACACTGCCACCCACCACAGGGAGAGAGAGAGAGAGAGGGGGGGGTGGCGCAAGGGAGAGAGAGGGAGGGAGGGAGCAGGGGAATGGAACAGACTGGACTGTCTGTCTTGGTTGGAACACATATTTTGGCGAGCCGTTTGTTTTTGCGATGAATGCTAATTACACCAGGAAACAACAGACACCCCTGAACAGCGCCCAAGGACAACTGCTTTCATCAAGCGCACCTTCGTCTGTCCCACAGCACCTTCCCCTCCATCTCATTACCCTCAGAATCGTTAAGTAGGTCAAAGAGTCGGCCCACGTTAGTTCTGCGGCGCATCTGAGCATGTGGGGTCGATCGAGAACACATAAAATATCAGGCGAAGGCAGGGGAACGCGCTCGGCACGCCCGCATTACAGCGCCGGCAGCAATCGGCCTCAGATACAGTCATCACTCAGGCCTCTGGATTTCCCACTGCCATTTCAGAGTGGATGTTATTGATGGTATTATCTAAGCTGCTGGCTTCATGTCTAACGTGGCACCTACACTCCAGCCAGAAAAATGGAGAGGAAAGAAAGGGCTCTGGGTGGAAGCATTTTGAAGTTCTTTTCAGCTCCTCACTTAAGGCTGCTTTAGAGCCTAACCTTGTGCAGGGAAGATTCAAAGGGAAGCTCAAAATTCTTCAAAATTTGGCCTTATTCAGTATGTAAGATGTAAACATCATTCAGTGTGGTTTAGAAAGCAAATTGTGCAGTTTGAAGCATTTTATTATTAGCAAGGAATTTTAGACTTACATGTCCTTTAGTCTGTTTAGCACTTATACATCAAATATATATTTAGCAGCCTGCGGATCGGCAGGTCTGTGGTATATATGTACAGATACTGTGAAAAAGAGCCTTCAGTTTGTATCTTTCTATCATCAGGACCTGCCTTATTAGTAGTTTAGCAATGACAGAAAGAAGTAAAAGGCATGTTTGAATGATGTCCACATAAACTTATAGATGTTGATTTCATCATGCCATTACTGGTGCAGCTTTAAGAATTCCCAGAATTTTCCACATGGTTCTTATGTATAACTGCTCACTAATCAAATAAGTCTACATCATCTCCTTTTTCTACTCCAGAACATCTAAATCTAGGGTCGTCACAGAGTTCAGTCTCGTACCATTACAGGCGAACATCATTTGATTTGTCAGCAGCGAGACGTCTCGTTACTGTAACATATGGGAGACAAGTGGGGTCAATGCATGTGGCACATGTTAGCCAGCCTGCCTCCCCCCAGGGGGCTCCCCAAGCAGGAACTGGATCCTCAACTTTGGCTTGTGAATAAAGAAAAGGGGGGTTGGGGCTTGGAGTGGGGGTGAGGTGTCTGCCTGCCAACCCCAACAGATGCCTTCTTGTTCAACCCTGCAGCACCCTCCCCCTTTTTTTGTCAAAATATTAGTGTTATAGTAATATATGTGTTTTAGTAGATGCTTGATTACACTGTGTGACACGGCGTGTGTTGTATCCTCCATTTATTTGTTCGGGAGTCTCTGAGCAGGTCAATAAGGGGTTTGAGGCTTAGGCTAAGTGACTAGTGGGATGCAGAAGAGGAGAGTTGACGTAATTACGTCGCCCGAGTTGAGCGATCCAGCAGGCCGGGGCAGCAGGGTGTCGAGAGCGGCGGCCGGGCCGAGTGCCCAGAGTTCTGCATGTGCTCTCTGCACCTGTTGGACAGAACACTGACAGATTGCACTGTTGTCAGACCAGGGTGACATTCTGCATCGTTGTCATGGTGAGCAAGCCTTGCAGAACTGCTGAATGTCCTGGGAAAACCTGGGTTTTAAGTTTTTCCATTTCTTTTTAAACCATTCGTAAACAACAGCTGCCATTCAGAAGTGAGAGAAAGACATTGATACGGTGGCCCTGAGAGTCAATACACAACCGCATTTATAAAACACACCCACCTGTCAGATAACGGAAAGGGCGGGACTATTGGACAGTACCCATATCACTCACAACAATTCTTATTTAGTTATTTCTTGTTTGTTCACCGTTCACCTCAGACAAATGTAGTGGGACCCACGGGTGAGGTGAACGGTTTTCGGCTAATACCTCCGGATCTCCATTAGGGCTCGGTGATGCCTTTCCAATGACCCTTCGATTCCCAAAATAGCCCAGAGATCCGGAGATATTTGCTGAAAACTATTCACCCGTTCACCGGTGGACCAAAGCATTTAAGGCATTTTCCTGCTTGGAAATTGCTATTCATGACTTAATAAGCCAAGTTCCTAGGACATTTTTGGAAATCTCCAGGGGCTATTATGGCAAACGAGGGGTCGTTGGAAAGGTGTCACCGAACACTAACTGTAGATTTTAATGTACTTAAGCTAAAAAAAACACCCCCAGTGTTATTGGACGAAACCTTTCAACTCGCCCGTGTGTCCCATTCCTTTTGTCCGAGGTGAACAGTGAACAAAACAGAATGACAAAGGAAAAATTGCCATCAGTAATTTGGGTTCTGTGCAGTCCCAAACAAAAAGTATAATCCTGCCCTTTCCATTATCTGAAATGTGGGTGTGTTTTTTAAACGTGGATGTGTTTCCGGAAATATTGGTGTGTTTTGTAAATGTGTTTGTGTTTTGAATCTCAGGGCCACCATACATTGCGGTCTTTGTTGAAATTACAAAAGAAGCTCTGTGTGAATAAATAGTTAAGGTGTAAACAAAGTCACTCAGTGATGTGTTCTGAGAAACTGTACAAGTGTCCACCTTGGTGGTGAATGGACATCTAACGCCTCCTATATATTTGTATTATACAAAAAGATTTTAATATTTTGTCTGACGTTATTTTACAATATTTATGAGAAGATTTTGGAATAAAATGTATTATTTAATTTATTGTGGAGAGGTACAATACTGTGCAAATGTCTGAGGCATCTGTGAAGATAATATTTAAAAACTGTTTAGATGGTTTGACTCAATCAGTCCTTCATGAAATTAAATCAGGTGCCGCTGATGGAATTTCACAGATCCAAGCCTCGGCTGGAACTGAACCTGTGTTCTCCTCACCAGCTCACAAAATATCCACTTTTAATGAACAAAATAAATCTTGATATGATTCACTACTTTCTTGTTTTGTTATTTTTTACAGTGTTGCATTTGTTAGCAGAAAGATACATTATATATCACTCACTGAGCAAAATGGCTTTAAAGAATTTGAATAGGTGTCTAAGAATGTGCACAGTATTGCATGTGCAGGGCACTACTTATTACCAATTGCTGTTTTCCTTCATCATCATTTCACATGGAAACTCATTTTAAGAGGACGCTGGGGTCAATAGTAAATAAAACGGCTATATTTGTTATGTACACATCGACCCCGGTTCCATTTACCACCACTGCAATGAAATCAATAAAAGTCAATAAAATTCTCCACAAAGCACAATATCCTATCTAACCACTCCGAATGACTCTGTTTGCATCTTAATTGCTGCATTATGCTGAATCCCCTTTAAAGGGGAAACTCCAATACTTTATAAAATCTCAGCAGATAAAACTTTACAATAAAACTACCTTTATACATAAATGACAAACAGGTTGTTAATTGTGTCATAGATAATCTATGAATCATTAACCAGCAGCTTTGCATGCTTTTTCATTAATGAGCACTGATGCATGCTTTTTTCACGACAGCAATGATAATAAACACCTTAAGCTGCCTGAGAAGAAAGCCTTTATGCGCGAATCTGGACTGGCCTCACGTTTGAGCTGCGGTGGCGAGGTCGATTGTGTCAAACAGCATCTCTGAGCTGGAGTTCAGGTCTTGCGGCACCCTGTTGCCCTCATGTACTTGCAATTAGGTTCGGAATAATAAATGAGGATCGCCGAGCGATGATTATTCATTACTATAATTACAGTCATTAGAAGTCTATGGAGTTGCGAGGAATGGAAATGAATTTGGTTAGCTCGTGGCGTGGGACGGGTCCTCTCTCCGTGTATAATTACTGTAATACTAGCCACTTCCTCCCCTTTGGTCCCACTCGCGGCGCGAGCCCTCCACACGGCCCCGCGCATGAATATGTGTATGAGCAAAAAGGCCCGGCCTTTAATGAAAGTGTGGGGGCAGGGAAGAACCCATGTTTTATTTAGCGAGTCGAGGAGAGGAATCGCTCGAGTGGCGGCAGAGTGGATGTAGAGGCTGAAATAAGTGGTGTGAGACACACATATACCACTTTCCACACACACACACATACACATGTACACAAATGCACCACACTCTTCACCCACACACACTACGCAACACATTCACATGCATGCAAGAACATGGGTGACTCCTACACACTTATTTCGGCGACCGGCAGCAGGAGGAATTTACAGACGAGTCAATAAGCCCCCAGGCCTACGCAACCAGGCAAATGTTTTGGCACCCACTGAGATTTTCCACATTTGCTTGTTACTCACTTAATAATTACGAAAAATACACTCTACATATTATATTATTCGCAAACAAATTTACAAGCTACAACAAATATAGCAAATTACATTTATAAATATAATGAGAATCACCAGACAAATGTGAGAGATTTCATGAGCTGCTAAGTGACAGCCAGTGGGATGAGAGCATTTAAAGTTAAAAGGACAGTCTAGAATTTGGCTCACCACACAACCAGTTAATAGGATGTCAGACCTGCTCTGATACATCTTCCCATCTTATAAAGGAAACGTCTTTTATGTGACATATTTATAGCTTTTCACTCAAGAACTTTCCAATGCTTAACAAGAAGAAGTGAAATATAACACTTGTGCACCACGAATTTTGACTGATAAGAGTATATGTCCATACAGCAGTCATAAACATCACCCATCAACTTTCATAAATGCTTCTCTTGTACAGGGAGAGGCTAATAAGTCTTAGGCCGAGAGAAAAGCGGTTTTTGAAGCTGGTATCAAGGCAGCAAAGTCACGCCATTGAGTTGTTTTGCTCTGGGGGTTGTGTGTTTCTGGGCGATAGCATTTGTGTGTGTGTGTGTGTTTGTACACGGAGCATCAGTGGTGTGAGAGCGGCTGCAGGCCGGAGCTGAGATTGGAGTGGGCTCTTTACGCTCTGGGAGGGGAATGAACAAGCGCCGCCTGATTTCTCTGTGTCCTCATTATGGCAGACAAGGTGCTCGGCCGCAAATCAATGGAAAAAGCTTAAAGACTGATGCCTGCCACGCTCCATGATGGGTCACTGCATGTGTGTGTGTGTATGTGTGTGTGTGTGAACATGCTGGGTTGCGCTCAGCCCTCATCACATCACATCACCATTAAAGGAGCAGTTCGTCTCCACCGTTACCCTGAGTGCAGCTGATCAAGCGTCACATGTTTGCCGACTGACGTTTGTTTAATTAACTTTGCTCTGAGCTGCTACGCTAATAAAGCGAGTAGCGTCATGCAAAAGTCATCACACCCACCTCAAGCTAGACTGAGTTAAGTCATTTCAAACAGACTGATCTGAGTGATGTTTAACAATGCGGTTTATGAGAATGGATAAAAGGACTAATGTATGAAAGCCAATGGTTTGAGATAAAATGGAAATGGACCAATCCGTGACACTCATATTGTGTCCATACTAGGGCACTAACAGGAAAGCAGATTAGTCGAAGCGTCAGTATCAGTGGCCCTGTGAAAGAATTTGTGCTTTTTTCCTTTCTCTGTATCTTATACAGTAAAAGAAGGAATGAATA
Organism: Rhabdalestes septentrionalis; assembly: GCA_037832545.1. NCBI lineage: Eukaryota > Metazoa > Chordata > Actinopteri > Characiformes > Alestidae > Rhabdalestes > Rhabdalestes septentrionalis. The sequence goes on along the minus strand of JBBMFX010169657.1, from coordinate 4,107 downwards.
CTATGTTATACAGTTTTACATCCGAGTGACATTATGTCATACAGAGTTACATCAGATAAGCAGTATATTATACATCAGATTTACACTATGCAACATGGTGTAACATACAGAAGACATGGGATTTGGTAGTTTTACATTTACAGGAGAATTAGTAGTAATTTTGTGGTTTTTCTCATAGCTCCACAATGAAAGGAAGCTAATTTAAGTTGCATATGTCTCAGCTGATGTAAATTTGACTTTCCGAACTTTTCCTTTCGGGCTGCCGCAGTGCAGACGGGAGCAGCTGCACTTGGTTTAGCCGCAGTCAAATTTAATGCTGAGTTATTATACCACATTTACAGTCAGAATCGTGCAAGTTCAAAGCGTTCTGAGCCACGCGCTCAACTCTTATTCCTTTCACACCATTTTCACCCCATTCTGGTACAACTTAACCACGTCAGACCAACCACAGCAGCCACAGAACAGATGTCAGAATGTCACCAGACGCTTTTTTCAGGGTCGATGTTTTTTATTAAAGCTTCGTGTCAGATTTGAAAGCGTCTTCGGTATGTTGTTAGCGTCGCTGATGTCTAAACGACAGTCGTCGTGTCGCAGTTTGATGGAGAAAACATCTGAGGCTACTCGTGTTGTTCAGAGAGTTTGTCAAAATCAAAACCGCGCTGGGATGCATCTGAGGAACATTATGTTTTTCGCTGGTCCTCTTTAACCTGTACACTGTTTTAATTGGGTGGTTGTTGTAAGACCAGATTTTTTGGACCAGTTTATTCAAGCATTAGATGTTCACAGTAAATCACCACCATTAATGCTAGACTATGCCTTCATTTGCATCTACAAAAGTGGCCTTTTCAGGCCTTTTGGGCTGTAATACACTGTGTTAAGAGTGTCGCAGGGAAATTGTGGCTTGATTTGTCCAATTTAAAGGGCACGACCGGCTCAGTCCAGGTCAAATGGTTAAATTATCCCACTGGCTTTGCTGACATTAGCTGTGTTTTTAAGGGCCTCATCTTCACTGAGCTCATTTAAGTTATAGATGACCTGGACTGGGTCGACTCGTCTTTCCCTCTCTTCCCCTCACAACAATAACATGGCCTAAAATAACTTGAGTTTTTATATATATGATTTTGAGTATCCTCTCGTGCTCCCATAGCAACACCGTCTGCTAATTTTCACAGCGGTCAGATCAGTATTTTTCAAAATTCATACCGAGTTTGTTTGAATGGCACACCATCACACACACAGATCATTCACAGCTCTACAGAGATAAAACAAGCATAAATACATACAATGAAACACAAACAATAATAAATTAACATAAGTTAAATAAAGCTATTCAAAATAATACAAATAAAAAAGGCATTTTTGTGCAATCCAGCAGGAAACAAATCTGGTTTTAGTTCCTTTTTAAGAAAGATCACCTTCTTTTTGAGGGGGGGGGGTCATTTTAATAATGTTATTGTCAAAAAAAGACAAAAAACTAAGGTTTATGTCCTCCCATTTCATTGCGAAATTGGATGATTTTGTTGGCAGATTTATCCTGGGTCTGTTTTTCAGTTTTATTGTGCTGAAATTTCCTCTAAAAAGAATTTGACACAGCAACTTTCACTGTTGTTTTATTTAAGTACACATTTATAAATTTGAAAGTTCTGAAAAAATATAGTAAAATGAGTGATAGTTATTGAATTGAATGTAATATGTGTCCTTATTCTTCCTTTCCCCTCTCTCCTTCCTTGCTTCTCCTTCTTCAGCTGGTGGCCTGGTGGGTAAGGCTTTGCACATGTGACCAGAAGGTTGTAGTTTTGATTCCTGACCGCTAGTGTCATCACTGAGGTATCCTTGAGTGAGGCCCAGTGTGTTGTGGTGTGTTCAGGTGTGCCTATAAGTGGTCACATTAGTTCCATCCACTCCCATTCTTCCTTCCCTCCCTTTCCATCTCTCTCTTTCTCTCTCTCTTTCTCTCTCTCTCTCTCTCTCTCTCTCTCTCTCTCTCTCTCTCTCTCCCACTCTCACATGCCCTACTCCTGCTCTGTCATCTCTTTTTTTCCTCTTTCTCTTTCTCCTTCTGTCTAGTCTCTTCTGTTTCTCCTTCTCCTCCTCTTCCTCTTTCCTCCCATTCTCCCTCTCTTTCTTCTCTCCCTGCTTCACCTCTTTCTCACTTTCCCCTTCTCTCTCATGTATCTCTCTCTCTTGCTCTCTCTCTTCCATCTCTCATTTATCTCTCTCTCTCTAGCTCTCTCTCTTCCATCTCTTCCTCTCTCTTTCTCCCTCTTTCTCCTTCTCTCTTTTTGCCTATTTGTACCTCCCCCTCTGTCTATCTATTTCCTCAGTCTTTCCTTCTTTCTCTTGTTTCTGTCTATTCTCCTCCTCCAGTATAAATCAGGGCATCAGTCGGTCTCGCTGCTCTTCCTCTATTCTTTCTCATTGCATCATCTCCCCGTTGCTCCAGGAGGGCTGACAGTGATGAGGCTCCACTGCTTTATGTACTGGAAAGCTGCAGAGTGTTTAATGTAAAAACTCCAGAGTGTCGTAACTCCAGCGAGGATCTGGGGCAAGGTTTCGGCTGAGCACATTCCAGACGTGACCTCAAAGAATATTTTGCCGCTGTGTATTTGAAAACCACAACTTACAGCTTACAAGAGCAACAACTCGCGTCAAGACCCACGAGGTGGTGACGAAAACCCCCCCGCGCCATCTCCCGTTACTCAGAGCGCCCTGTAACTTCATTTCATTTGTGTCTTGGAGTGCAAAAATGAAATAAAGCGAATCATTAAGTATCATGTCTCACTTTGGATTTCTTTTGTGGGTGTGTACTATTATGATCCTGTCCTGATTATATCCATTATATATGACTATATGAGCTTGCCTGAAAAGCTGCTGTGCACTCTTTTAGCAGTGCTATGGAAGTACCATGTTGTTTCCATGTCCATGAAAGAGACAAAGTACTGTGCAAAAGTCTTAGACTCCTGTGCAAACTGTTTAAATTCATTTCTCTAAGCAGTGAGTGGCTTTCCGCCAGCAAATACACAAATTAATATTAGAATAAGGTTTGGTTCCCTGTTTCACCACACAAACTGTTCATAGGATGTCAGACATGCTCTGTCACAGATTCTTTCCATCTTGGTAAACAAATGTGTTTTATTTTGCCATTTTCATTTACAGTTAACCATTCCAATGCTTAAAATGAATGTATATCTGCAATTTATTGAATAGATGTGGGCTATAACTTGAATGGTAGAACACACACACACACATGCACATAAATAAATATGTGGCAGGCACTTAATAATATACTCTTGCAATTTCCAACCTTCAACCTCATTCTCCAGCAACTGCTCCTTGCCTTCTATTAGTCGTGTTTTGAGTCAGCAGGGTTTTTCTTTTTTTATCTGGGGACAGGGGTCAGAATAACTGTCGGTGGTAATCAGCGCTATAGTGCGGACGCAGCAGATAGAGATTAGGCTGAAAAGCAGTGATGTATTACTTTAATCTTGCCTTAAAGTGAAAACCTCAGTGTTTTGTTCAGCATAATCTGTAGACATCCCCATAAAGATCAATACAATAAAATCTCGGATGGTTTTCTAGTTGTATTTTTAACTAACTACAGCGGGTATACTCGGGATTTGCTGCAGGAGCTACAGGTTGCGCGCAGAGGAGCGAGGCCTGTATAGATTCTGAGGCTTTAAAAGCCATATGGAGCTGTTCGAGCGATTTATATTTAACAACAATGCAGTGGAATGACACGGCGCTGCAAATGCTAAGTAATGGTCCTGTGTAGGGGATTTTAGTCGCCTTTCTGTCTCTGACAGCGAACGGCGCTGGGGGTGATCCAGAGCGGTGGAGGAGGGCAGGAGAGACAGAAGAAAATACATAAAGCTGAGGAAAACAGATCAATAAATATTTCAGCAGCTGCTCCCTACTCACACAAACACACACACATACACAAACCCACACACACACACACACACACACTCTTCCTCAAGCCAGTTGGGGGAGAGAAGGAGGCAGCAAGACTGAAATTTAGCTCAAGAGAGAGGCAGAGTGCAAGAGAGAGAGAGAGCGAGACAGAGAGAGAGAGAGAGAGAGAGAGAGAGAGAGAGAGAGAGGCAGAGC
>JBBMFX010168710.1:0-21653 GCA_037832545.1 Rhabdalestes septentrionalis | reverse complement strand
ACACACACACATATATATATCTATATATATATACACACATACACATACATATGTACATTACACAACTAGGCTTTTAAATCTTTAACTATTAGCCTCAGCGGATTTGCTAAACAGGAATCAAAGTCTTCAATACACAACATTAACAGCCGCAGTCCATCCAGACACACCTGAACAGGTGGTTGCTACATTATTTCTAGACTTTGGTGTTCCACATCCAGGGGCTGTTTTTCTGTAGTTCAAACTAATCTGTGTCGATTGTAATTTTTTAGGATTCCAGTCTTTTTTCTTTGATCACATCTATAGCAAACTGGTCAACTCAGTGGTTCAGTAATGAGCCTTAAAACATCAACAGCATGCCCAGGCTTTTTGATACGGCCAGCAGATAATGAGCAGCCATTAGCTGCATGGCTGTCAGTCCACAGACAGCTTTCACACCTTCTCAGTAACCCTCAGACAGAGGGATTAGCCGAAGACATTGACTGCAGAATCCCACCAGCTATTCAGGTCATTTTCAGAAGCTAAGGAGAAATTTATCCCCACTCCAGCAAAGTTGTTGACCTGACAGTTTTTGTTGCCTTGTCGAAAAATGCTACCTTGAAGCTCATTTAGTTTATACAGTCAGTATAGAACACTGGTCTAAAGTCAAAATGCTTCTTAATTAAAAGTACACAGATGGTACGAAAGATATATGTAAGTCTCGTTAAACGTACTGGCCGATGTTTCGAAGTGACCATTTTAAGTGCTGTATGGAAGCAGCGGATATCACTTTTCAGATAAAACATTACAAATAGGAGGTTCACAAGTATTACATTTATTTAATCCTGTTGTACTGTTCAAATGTGTTTTAAAGTAAACATGAGTGAAGATGCAACATTTATACGTGAAAAGAAAATTAAAGGGTCTGTTTAAATGAATGAGATGTTAAACGAAAGAGCATTAAAGTGTATGATCGCATAACTAAAAAGATTACATATGTTTTGAGAGGGAGCAAATCAGCCTGTTTTGTCATTTTAAATCGGCACACCAAAAATTAACCAGAATTGGCAGATTTGATCCCCAAAGCAAGACCAGTGTATTGATGGGGCCGGGGGGATTATAATGGTTATAAAGCTATAATAGTTCCAGTGCCTATGCTCTCGATTCTGAGGGAACCATGTTTTTCTAGAAAAAACTAGATAAAACACGAACTCCCTTTGGTGGAATATATCTTTGGTTTCATATTTGATTCGACAAGGTTTGAGATTTACAGAAATGTTTGAACTGTTAAGGGGAAGACAGCTGTGTTTGCAAACTAAATGTTTTCATACATCAGTACTTTTTTAAAAACTACACAATATACTTTTGTATTCTTGTTGAATTTTGATTAATCACAGAAAATGCCCAAAAATGTTTCATTGCCCAGCATTCATTTATGGGAATCATCCCTCAAGTGGTGTTTCATGTGGATTTCCAACCACACTCGTAAAGCAAAGCGGATTCCTCACAAAGCTCTTTGAAAGATTGCAAAACATGTAAAAGTTAAATGGCACCAATTCCTTAAAGAACTTAAAAACAGATCCTAACCAGACACATTCTGGTCTCCACAGGTCAATAGTATTCTTAAATTGCCCTTTTGAATGTTTAAAATGAAAAAGCCCACGACTAAGCATCCAAAGAGAAGTCCACATTTGACAAAAGGCCATTTTAAGGATCTGGGCAGGAACGTCTGAAACACTCCTCCAGACATCCCTTAGATATACCAGTTATGGTCTGAAATAGCATAGTAGGAACATTTATTTCCCCAAGTCTCTTTTGGCCATTTCAACACCACTGACTGAAGACTGTAGGTTCGAGTCATCTTTTAAGTTTTGCTCATCTTTTCAAAAGTAGCTTCGCCATTTCAACAGGTTCCATTTCTTTACTCAGATCTCCAAGATACACCCATTTAGCTTCTTCAAAAAAGGACACGCCTGAGAATAAAGCACTGGGCTCTGCTCACATACTTAAAACAGGTAGACAATACACAACCAGAGGAATTCGGATGACCGCCAAGTCAGGTGTGAATGGTTATTCACAAACAGGACTGAAGACAGACTTCACTGAAAAGGACAGTGACAGTTCATCTGGAAGCAGGACATTAAAGGCTTCCTGAACATACTTGAGGCTACAGGAAGACCATGCTGGTTTAAGAAACGAGTAGGCACAAATAGTTTGACGAGACTTTATTGAAATTTCTTTGACAGCACAATTTTTCCAGATGAGACATGGATCCTGCGGAGCTGCGTGTAAGCCATGCTTCTGCGAACTGGAAACAAAGGAGAAAATTAAAAGCAAATTCAGCTTGCAGGAATGCATCAGGAGAAGATCAATCAAGGTCATACCCTTCTTGGCGTTTTTGGCCATCAAGGGAGGTGAAGGACACTGTCTCTTGCAGATGGCATCAGTCTGGTTGAGGTCACAGATCACAGCTTCACAGTGGAAAAACACCTGAAAGATTGAATTCAGTGAACCAATTTTACATTTGTCTGAAGTATTTAAGATAGTATTCTGGTTAAATTTAATATTCAAGTTTGAGATTGCTCTGTAGAAGAACTGCCACTTTAGACCAAACCCGTGGCCTTTAGTGGTTGGACATGAGAAACAATAGTCATGGGTTACCTGATCTCTGAGGATGGTGTCATCTTTCACAAAAGTGAACATCTTTACTTCAAAGCGTTTAAAGTGTGGAGGGTACTGAACCCGGGCATCAAGAACAGGGTGGAAAGTGGTTTGGTAACTGTCATCATCAACACCCTCACAGCTGTTCAGAAAACAAATACAAAATGTGAAACAAGGCCATTTCTTCCCATTGAGAAAAAAAAAAAAGTCCATGTCAAATATATTACCCATTGACAATAAGGTCCCAACTCATCTGGGTAACATCATCAACAGTGGCCCAGCAGTTGTCAAGAACCAGCTCGATTCGAGGGTCTGTGAACTGGGCCAGCTCCACCTCGAAGTACAGAGGTTCTCTTAGGTACTGCACCACCGGATGGTCCTCAGCCATATAGAAGGCAGAGTAAGAGGAATCTTGAACGAAGGAACAAGACAGTATTAAATAACTCGAGCTCAGTGACTGCTTCCACTCCTGGGACTCTGCTTACGAGCGGCTTGACCACTAAAATCAGTATAAATCTGGTCTTTGTAAAATGGGCTACCAGGACAAATCCATTTGACAAATGCACTTCATTTAAGCCCCACAATGAAAAGCAAATGAATTATTTTTATAAATATATATATATAAATAAAAAAAGAAAGCTCAAACATCCCCCCTCCTTTGTCTTGGGGGCCCAAAGTGCAATGCCACAATATACACAAGTGAAGGTGGTATGCATCAGTTTATCCTTTTCTATACATAGATTATGAATACTTTATTAAAAGGGACATGGCACACACCTTTGGCAAGTTTCATTCTGACTTGAAGTTCTCCAACCCCAGATTCAGCAAAAGGTTCACTTCTTCGTGATTTGGTGATGAAAGTCACTGTCTGGGTGTCATTCAGAGTGTAGTAGCAGGCAACAGTCATGCTGGCATTACAAAAAAATAAAAATAGTCAGTAGACGTTAAACCCAACACAAACCAGTAAGTTGCAAGACATGAACATTACCGGTATTCTGGTTCATCATCATCATCATCATTAGCTGATCCCTTTTTCTTGGAATCACTTTTCCTGCCAAACACCGAGATTTCATTTTGATACACCATGAGGTCTTCATAGAACTGGAGGAAAGAGAAAAGTTGTTAATGCTGAATCACAAAATAAACCCACCAATATCAGCATGTTCATTTGGGTGGTGGTGGTTTCTCAGAACACACCACTCTAGTTGTTCCGCAACTGCTTGCATCGAAGGAGAAGTAGGCGAAGCGACTGTTACTGAAAGTGGGTTTACAGGAGGGATCCTTTAGCACCAACTGGCTGGGAACCACATGGGACGCAGATTCCACTTTCACTGCAAGTGCAGTCATTGTTCCGTTGGGGAAACACTCTGAAAAGGACAACAGGAACGGCTTACTCTTGCCAAAAGTGCATGGAACCAAGTTCTTCGGCATGTTTTTAAAATGCTACACATTGCTCAAGTTAGTGTAAAAAATAATAAAAAAAAATAATAAGACCACAATCCTTCATATGAAGTGAGCATTACTTCAGCATTGGAATAGAAAAACCAAGACTCCCAGTCCTTTTAAAGGAATGGTTCACCAAAGAACCCCCCCCACCCCACCCCGCCCCACACACAGCCATGTCTGAGCTAAAACATCCTTTGAACACATTACCAGTCATAGTCAATTGAAAGTTGCAGGCCAAGGAGAACTCTTTGACATGCCAGTTGTGGACAGGATCCCAAAGGTTCACATCAAGGCGAGCTCTCACCGACGACTTCTGGGCCATCTGGAAAAAAACAAAATGTAAACTTTGTGTACGGGTGAAATCTTGAGGGTTCCTTTGCCCAGCTAGACAGTAAAGGCTCACTGTACCTCAAAAACTACACTGTGTGCCAAGAAAGGCACAACCATGGTTAAGTGAGTGGAATTCTCTTGGACGCGGTACTCCTCATAAAGTTCATCAGACAGACTCTGCGTGCCCAACACAACGTTAAAGTTCTTGCCTCGGTTCCCATAAGCCACGCTCACATGAAAGTGATCCTCATCACAGGTTCCTTTCATTTGTGGCAGAACTGCACAAAGAACCAGGTAGAACAGATGTTTTGTTCTGAACATGTCTGAGTAGAGTTAGAGTAGCGTTAATACAAATTCAATTGCTTGCCATGTAAGCAAAAACTTACCAACATCCTGAATAGTAGCTTTCAACAAGGCAGGCTGGGGAAAAGGAGTGTATTCAGGCACGATTACCAAGCCAAAGATGAGTAGAAGAGTATAGGTAGTGGTCTCTGCGTTGTTATTCTAGAGTGAAGGGACAAATACAGAATTTAAAAAAACAGGGAATAGTACTTTGGCCTTCTCAGTAGAGGAAGACGGGCCAAATTTGCTTACTACATTCACATTGCACACATTTATACAGTGAATAGCATAAAGCAAGGAAGAGGAGAGGTTCTTATTTTTGAGCAAGATACAGTGTAACTGATTTAGATTACAAACTTTAAAATTGATCAGGCTTCCATTAACCTGTTACACACAAACATTTTCTGTAAGTTCGGTTTGACCATTTCCAGGTAACTAACGTTTTGAAGCAGCACCTGACAAATGAAACAAAGGGTATTCTTACAGTCTCCAGAACAGCAGCATCCGAGAAGGGGACATGGACGCTGAAAGCTTTGGAGCCATTGGGAAATCTATACTGCTGCACATTCAGGCCTCTGGCATTGGCCTCTGCCACAGTCACCACTCCAGTTGACAAAGTGATGTTCAGCAGCTCAACATCAGGAAGGAAGGGACCCAACACCACATCAAAAAAGCCCAACTCAACTGCAGTATCTGCAATGCATGGAAAAGGAATTAAAGTTAAAGTTCTCCAACACACCAGCATTTTTTTTATTCAACTGTAGCACATGCTGGAAGAAAACATGAACAAAACTGAGCTTATACAAGTTAGTAATGCAACCAGGCTTAGTTCAGGTTAAAATACCCATAGTATAGACTGAGCAAGTATTAAAACATTACTTGTAATGGAACATGGCAAGACAACTGCCTTCTGGAATTCTGAATAAATCAAATTCCGCACAAGCAGAAAAGAGTTGATTAAGGCGATGGGAACCACAGATTTCCCTGAGGTGGAACTTACTGTCGGTGACCTGTGGTGGCTGAGGCCTAGGTGGTGTGATGATGGGGTAGAGGACTTTATATCTGGTGTCAATCTTTCCTTCCCTCCATGCCATCTCCAGCATGGGTTCAATGCTGTAGGTTGTGTGGTACTCATAGTTCAGTGCGTGGCTCTGAAATTAAGTCAAAATATTGAACATTTCTACAGTGAACTACAAAAGTAATCACACAAAACATGCCAACACCAAACCTTATAGTAGCCATCTGGTCCACCAATGGGTAGAGAGATGAGGATCTGGGTCTCAGTAAGAGACAGGCCATAGCCCCTGGCTTTCATCTCTTCTTGACTTAGCCTCTTCCCATCGATCCCCATGTACAGTTCAAGGAGGTGTTTCTCTTGTGATGTCCTCAGTGGGGCAATGTAAATGGGCATGAACCAGGTGATTACGTCATTAGTGAAATGGAGTCCACCTGTGTGTGGGGGTGGTGGAGTAAAGCTCAGGCCGCCACATCATTTCACCTTCAGTGTAAATACTGGTACAATTCAAAGTTACTTTTAAAAGCACAAATATGACAACTTTGGCACCACTAATGCAATTTGACTTTCAGGACTCCTGAGACCCTCACTGTCTTCAGAGACTGACTCACCTCTTTAGTGAGCATTGAAAACAGCCACATGCTTATGTCTCAACACAATGTGAGATCTAGTCCCTAGTGGAGAACCAACCACTCTGGTAAAAACCTTGCAGCTCTTAATTTTAAGTCTAGATCTACTAGTGGGAGGGGTGTGATTTCTTGTTCAACTATTAAGCAGTTATACAAATTTCTCTGGGTAACAAAGTCTGCCAAATGCTGCAAATATATTTACATAGCTTTACACAATTAACAAAGTTCAAAGAAGTTGAATTCCAACCAAGTTGAGGTACCACATGCAGACCTGAACTAGTACTTGGCTGCAGAACGCTTTGAGAACCCAAAATGATACCAGTTGACCTGCCACCATCATATAAATGAGTCATTTTGCACCCATAGTAATGTCAGACATGCTCGGTCCCTTATCCATCCCATCAGAAATGCTCACCAGTTGGACAGGCAGCCGCGGTTTCGATCATCGTTACAGCCCACTCCCTCTTGTAGTAGGTCATGACTTTGAAGACTTCCATTTCCACACCATCAATCTATTAGGCAAAAATCAACAGATCAGCCTGGAAAGAAGATCTGCGCTTGGGTTCCTGTGTTCAGTCACTTACATTCTGGGAGTAGGTTTCAGGCATGTTGTAAGGGCTTCGCAGTACTAATCGAGTTGGAGTTGTTGTTACTCCATACCCTGCATTCTGGACATCTGCCAACAACATGGGCTTTTCTTTGGGTGTGTAAAAGACCATCCTCCAAATATACTGTTGGGAGGTGGGGACCTGAAAACAGGATTATCCAAAATTAAAAACTAATTTCCAAGGATAAGCCATCCACACCACTCACGTTTACCTCTGCAAAAGTGAAAATGAAAAGTAAAGTTACAAGGCCCAAGTCTTAGTATTTACATTACATTTTACAGCATTTAACAAACGCTCTTATCCAGAACAACGTAGTGCTCCAAGTAGTCCACATCTGTTCAACCCAAAATGCTAAACTTTATCAAAATCTATTAGTAATGTGCAGCAAATTGTATTGTTAAGTAGGCTTACTTCAGTTTAATGCAAGTTTTTAAAAGCCACAAGCCATCCACACCACTCATTTTACCTCTGAAGAACCGCCCGATTTTACGCCGTTTCCACTGACACCATTTCTTTGCTGTTGGGTCCTGGGCATGTCTGGAGGAAATCTGTTAACCGAGACCTAGGAAACATTTCTGCGTTACATATCAAGGGAGCAACCGCTTACCAGGAAATCAGTTAAAAGATGCAGTTCTATACACAGCATTTACTCTGAAATAAATGGGACGTCAAGGAGTTCATCCCCCTCTTTACTCCAGAAACGGCCTCTTCTCTGAGAAAGCTTTACACTAGATGTTGGAACACTGCTGTGAGGATTTGATTGTATTCACCCAAAAGTCTGCTGACATGACATCAGATCAAACATCATGCCAACCCATCTTAAAAAGGTATTGCATTAAAGCTCCACAGCCCAGTTTTTACACCCCTCTAGCAGACACTTGGTATTGCACATGGAGACCTTAGAATAGTGCAGCTCCTCTAAAGGAGAGAGAGATAATATGCAGAGCACAGAAGCTATCCTACTAAAAGAGATCCTCAAAACAGCAAAAAAAAAAAACTCATTAAAAAGTGATGGTTGGATAATTTGACAGTTACTACACAGATTTTTTTCTTAAACCAGCCTTTTAGAGGGGACTGAGAAAATAAGAAACTGATAAAAAAAAAAAAGTAGGTAGGTGTTTAGAACACTGGTTATTCTGTCTAACAAATAGATGTTGCACACGACAAGAGATTGAGAATCACCTCCATGAAGTTGCGCTCGCAGAGAACTTCACGCGATGCCCACTGTTTGTATTCACATGTTTTTCTGACCTCGTGTACATCTTCCTCGGACACTCGATTACCGAACATCTTGAGGCGAAGTCCAGTGTCAAATATTATATCGTCCTAAGCGACACAGCATTGAGAAAACGTAAGCAGATCTAGTGGTTATCTGGAGTTGTGACTGACTAATAGAAGCATAGAATATTAACAAAACAGAGACTGTTGACCTATGAAGCACTTACATTTGGCCTTTTTAGGTCAATTTTAGTTCAAATGTGTCCTTTGCTACTGGCTGTCCAATTCACATGTATTTAAGCTACGCTTTTAAAACATCTTACCAACCACATCACTGTTATTCTGGTCCAAACAATTTCATTCTTGATGACTCCATGTTAACATGCATGCAAAAATTCATATATCCAATCTAAGATATGCAAGCTACTGTCCAGTCTTTACATGCTGAACTGAGCATCTTCTCCATGTTGATCTGGCTACTACCAGTTATTTGGTCTGCAAGGTTGGAGAACCAGGTTGAAGAATGTAAAAGCTAGGTTGGTGGTCACTGCCCTTCACCTGATTTCGAGCAAAACAGTTCAGCAGAGACATGTAGAGCTTCGTGTTTCCCCAGGGATCAGACTCCATACTGTAGCCACACTTAGCTGCCAGCTCAGGTGTTAAAGGCACGATCTGTGAACCGTCTGAAAAGCAACCAAACACCACCCACATATTAACCCACTTTATCACACCATGTTAAAAGAACCTGGACTCTACTCTAAGCATACTCACTGAGAGCATCAACTTCAAGATGACTTCCAAACGCTAAAGATTTATCGAAGGTAACCCTCACAACATTTCCAAGACACTCCGATTTCAAGCCGGTTCCTGCAAAGCATAGACAAACAAAAACCAAATTGTATGTTGGTTTCAAACCAAATCTCAAAGCTGCGAGAATGGTCTTTTTTTTTCCTTACTTTGATTGAAACTCTTTTGTGCAGAAACCACAACAGCAGTCAATATGAGACACCAGGTGCTGATGGAAAGACACATTTCAGTTGTTAAATAGAGGCCTAAGAAGACAGGAGTGAAAATTCAGGGGTCTTCAAAACAAACTCACCAAAAAGCATTGAGATGTCCCATCTTCTGCAAAAGGAAAGCTTGGAAAATTCACTTAAGTGAAAGTATATTTTCTAAAGCAGATCAAATGTCACTGTCGTGTGTGTCTTCTCATCAAGGAAATCTACAGCAAGCCCACACTTTTATATGCTGGTGACCTACTGGAGGATTTGTTAAGTTGTGTGAAAATTTGTGGATTTTAATTGTGCAGATGATCTGTAAGCCACGACAAATAAAGCCCTACTAACTAACCTCATAACCCAAAAGCTGCCTTGAAACTTAGAATGCACGTTCCCCAGAATTTAAAGCCGTCATTCAAACCCAGGTGATCCTAATTATCCTGATGACTGACAGGCTTGCTTAAGGCATGTCCTTCAGTTCACTTACTAATGGACTCATCACTGCAAAACTCGGACCACCTGGGACTTGTTGTAATGGGTCCACTAGGTGGAGATATGGAATCATGCTTAGCCTTCTTGTTCTTTTTGCTGCACGTTCTTGTAGAAATGCTGCCGTGACCTTCGAAGGGCCAAATGAAAATTGATAGGTGCGGGCTATGAAATGTCCTTGCACTGTTGTTTATGGTTAATGAAAGTCGTTCTGAGCTAATGAATGTGTTAGTAAACTACAAATGGAGGATTCACTCCTGTTACACATTGCATCAGCCTTCTTGTAGTGTTTGAATTACCGCTGTATGGTAAGCCACACTATCTGGACAAAAGTTTTGGGACACACCTTATTTAGTGAATTCTGGTTGCCCCTTTCTTCATTTTGGACTTCACTATGCTTCTAACTTTCCTGGGCTTCCAGCATGACTGCGCCCCAGTGCACAATGCAAGCAAGCTCCATAAATAAATGGCTAAAGTTCAGTGTGGAAGAACTCGACTGGCCACACAGAGCCCTGACCTCAATCCCTTCGGGATGAACTGGAACGGAGATTGTGAGCCCAAACTGCTGGCCCAACATCGGCGTCTGACCTCATAAAAACTCTTGTGGAAATCCTTCCAAGAGGTGTGCAGGTTGTTACAGCTGTAAAGGGGGACCAACTCCATATTAAAGTCTATGTGTTTGAATGCAACATCATTAAAGTCCCTGTTAGTTAATGGTCTGGTGTCCTAATACTTTTGTCCATATAAGTGAACACAACATATTAAAGACATTTTTAAACTACTTTTCCATTTTCCATAATAAACACTGAAACCTCATAAACCAGTTCAACACAGAAGCCAGGTGACATCATTAAGATTTAATTATTTAAAAAATCCATAAAAAGGAAACAAGTGACCAGTATATTACAGTAAAATCTTTTCAAGATTTTTTTTTCATTTTTTGCTTGATTAAACTTAGTTTTATGGTTTAAAATGTTTTAACTGATTTAAATAAAGCAATCTGTTCAATGATTAATTAATACAAGGCTTTTATTGCTTTGTACTCCCAGTGCATTTATGCCACTGACCATTCAGTGTATAAAAGATGAGCACAATTTTTTAATTAAAGTTAAAACTGTATAAAGTGCAATAATTATAACAACACTAATAGCTAAAGTATTGAAAAATCTTCACACAGGAGCTAAGACACAACAACACAGACTTAAAATTATACTAGAAAGTTCATTTAGTTCTTTTCTACAAGCTGCCAGTAGGATTCCATCAATATCCTCTTTTTAACTTTTCTTCAAGGTCGACTATTGTCTGATGCAGACTTTTTTTGGCATCTTCAAAATTGGCGTTTATTTCCAGGGCCTTCCTGAAGTCACTCTCAGCATCCTGGAAAAAACCTGGGGGGGTAAGGGCAGAGCATTTTTATCATTAAACAATGTATAAGAATCATTTTCCTCATTATTCATATTATTTAATCTTCAATTGCACTCTTACAGCTGATAAAAAAAACCTCCCATCCATAAACTAGACTATATGTTTTAAAAGCAGGGATGCACAATACTCAAACCCAAAATCAGCCACATTCATGATTTAGATTTTGGCTAATATGTTTTATGAACACGAGTGATTTAAGTTCACTCACAGTGTATTTGCAGACAGCTGCTACACTTTTGCCAAAATTACTCATTGTGGTTATTTAAATGATGCAGAACTGTATTTGATTCTTGTTATTTATATGCAATCAAATTTCCATTGAAAATGACAAGATGGACCATTCAAAAAACAATAATTAAATTATACCCTGTGTACCAGAAATGTGTTCACACAGTGAGAGAGGAAATAACAGCTCTCTGACACTTTGGCCCATATTAATCACCCTGATCAGTCCTCTGTTTTTTAGGTTCTCCCCATACATATCACAAGATATCACTATCAATCTAGGAGGGCATTTACTTTGCCTTCCACTGCCCTGTTCCATTCTGTAACTACAGGGGGCAGTCTCCCTGAAGCAACCTGGGGTTTTTTACTATTACAAACAGTAACTTTGATAAAGTTCAATGCATATTCTTTTAATATGCCCTGTCGTGTTTGTATTTTGTGGCAAGAAAATACAATTACATACATTTATAAGACTACATTACATATATCAGACTATTTACCATTTTGATATCCAGTCAGTTACATTTGTTTATGTATCTATTATGTCTACTAATAAATCTTGAAAGTTTGAGCAGCATATCATTTATTTCTTTGTTTTTAAATGGAAAGGTCAGCCCAAACGTCTGGCCTGTAGTGCAGTTTCTGCTTAAATGTAAAATTTAGAAATGGAAACAGTAAAGAACAAGTCTCACCCAGCCTGTAGCGTATTAATCCTCTGTTGTAGAATGGCACTTCAAACTGGCTGTGGGTCTTTATTGCTGTGCTGTAGTCGTCCATTGCTTCATAAAAGTCGACCCTGAAGTACTTCACCTGGCCACGGTTGTTATAGGCGATGGCCAGGTCCTTATGATCACAGTCTCTGAAATTAGAATATAAAAATAGATAAACCATTATTAGTCCCACAAGTCCCCCAATTTGAATAAACTCCCTCACCCCTTTATAAGTCAAATCAGAAACAGAAAACTCTGACCCTGGAGTAAAATGCTTATGTTACAATGGCAAAGACACAGAAACAAGAACAATACACGGTCATAAATCAAAACAAGACTCTCCAGAAAATACTTTGTACTATGTAGACTTTATTATCTACACAAAATGCTGTGGTCAGTAAGAGGTCAAAACAAATAATACAGATAGAGGTAGGTATAAAGGCTTATCTATAATGCTATAGATAAATTACTGCTGACATAGTTTACTAATTAACAAAAGTGTTTGTGTTGCACTCTATACCAAGTCCATTATTACACACAGTAGTGACATAAGTAGTGAAATTGCACACTGTAATACTATGGCACATAAGTAGTGACAAACTATTTTGGAATTAAAATGCTCCCCTTACTTCCAAACAAGGGAAACGTAATGCCTCAACACACCTTGACATTCTGGACAACACCAAACTTCCAGCGTTGTGGACCAAGTTTGGAGAAAATTATATTCTATTCCAGTATGACTGTGAATAGAAAGGGCTATTCCCAAACTGGATCTACAATACTGGCGTTGTCAGAATGTCTTGTTCTGCTGAAGCATTAAGATTGCCCGTCACTGGGAGTGAGGGAGCCATCTGTGTTTAATAATTATGGGCTGTCCCAATACTTGTGTCCAAACGCGTGTATTTCAGGTGAAGGCAGAACTCGTCCTGATCACCTGGTCTGGGTGCAGGTGTTGATGAACTGTGTGTAGAGCTCCTCTGCCCGGGTGAAGTTGTGGTTGTTGAACTCATGATGAGCTTTGAGGAGCAGATCTCTGCTGTCAGGAAGTCTTCGCTCCTCCATGTGGATATTTGCCCTGATCTTTTCTTCGTGTCTCTTCTGGAGCACAGCGCCTGCTGGCGAGCGGGAGGAGATCACTTTCCTCTCCATCTAACTCTCCGGAATATATTTATATATATTTATTTCATTAATGTGTTCTATTTATAGTGTTTATGGACATTGTTTTCTTTCACTTTCTTCTGAGGCTGTTAATAAAGATTCAGGTCTGAGAAGATTTTTATGTTTGAAGTTTTTTTTTTACTGGTTTTTGTTATTATTATTTGTTTGTGGTATTGTCATTCGTGTTGTTTGTATTGTCAAACAGTTAAAAAAGAACTCTATTCCCTGTACAATTTGTCTCCATATCTTTAAAGTAAAAGTTAGCTGCTCAATATTAAAAGTGAATAAACTGTTAATAATAAACATTAAGTTAATTTAAAATTAATAAATGCAGTGAAATTGGTGTAATACATGAACAAATAATATACATATAAATAAATGCATGGTCAAACTAAATCTCGCCGTTTTGGTTTCAGACCAGGCAGGCCTTCTGGAGGTGATCATATATCGTTTAGTGTCCACCCCTCTAATATTTGGATTGGACAAGAATTTTACAGTTTTTTTGAATTGGAGGCCTTAAATAGAAGGTGGTCGGGGGCTTGAGGTGTCAGAGCGACGTGAACAGACCACCTGGACACAATGAGGTCCTTCTTTGGGTTTTTTCTATGCTGCCTCTCTCTTCTCCTGGTGGATATCTCTGCGAGCTACAACCTCGATTATCCACATCAGATTTTAGCCCAGAGTTATGCACAAAGAAGAAATTACGGGAACCCACCAACAGCCAGGCAGCCGCCGAGGACACTTAACCCGGCAGGTGCGTTTGGTTTATCTGAATATCATTATGTCTGTGATTTTATTTTTGATATTTCTGTGTACCTTAGTGCTCACAATATACCTACAAATCAACGGCCTTGAAGATCCCAGGGGCAAACATTTGTTAGAAATGTAATAACAATTGAGATGCTTTTTGGCACCAAAATAGATATAAATTGATAGGGACTAAGATAAACCATCAATTTGATGAAATAGTTTACAAGATGAACTATAGGATCGATGGAAACTGGAATCATAAATTGGTCAGTGTCATTTAAAATAAATAATTCAGTTTGCCTACTATGGAAAAATAGGGACAAAACCAATAAAATAAAAGTCCTATGAAGTGCTTGGAGTTTGTAGCTATACAGGATGCTGCTGTTTACGAGAGTACAGAGATTAAATGTGTCTAGTGTTTAGTGGATCTTGAAAAAACATTGATGATGATAAAATATTCAGTTATTTCACATATTCATTCTTTACTCAGAATACTGGAACTGTCTGGGATGCTGGACCGACTTTGGGGTTGTTCAACAATCTCCAGGGCCAGATTTTTTAGTTTAGTGTTTTAAAAAAAAAAGAGAAATCCAACAATTTTTTGTCAAACTCTGCAGAATTATGTAATTTCTGCACATTTAAATGTTGCATTATGGAGAAATATCTACAATGATGGTGGTAGGAGCCCAGAGTCTTAAACGCCTGTAAATACTTACGTTTACTTGTAAAAATGTATAACACTTATAAAATATTTAGAAATCAGACAGCATATTTCTCACTGTTTTGGAAAGTAACTAGACATGGGACGATTACCGGTTTCAAGGTATACCGCGGTTTAAAAAATCACGGTTTCAAAACCACAAAAAAAAAAGTTATACCGTTCCTACGATATGTGCAGTGTTTGTGTCGTCAAAGGAAGGATTTGTTTTCGAAAATTTTATTTGTTTCTTTATTTTGATTATAGTTGAGCTGCAGGTTTAGGCTCACACAAGTGACTGCAATTTAATTAAATTAAGAAGATTCAATTACTTATTCTAATTAGTTTGCCTGATGTTCAATGTTACAAAATGTTCTATATGTTTCCTAAAATAAAATATACTGTGTTCAATTTGAAAAAAAAAAGAGTTGTTTTTTTACCCAGACATTTAAGTACAACATTGTAGAGCAGTAATTACAATACCGTGAAACCATGATTTTTTTAATCCAAGGTTACCATACCGTCAGAATCTTATACCGGCCCATGCCTAATTGTAACTCTCATAAGGTGATGTGAGATCAATATTAATTTCTTAAAATCTGACCAAAATGTGTCATGTTTGAATTTAATCAGTTTGCATCACAGAAAACTGATCCAGACTATTTTCTTGATGCATTCGTACAATCACAAACATGATCTCTCCTCTTTCCTCATTACACAATATTTAATTTAAAATGGAATGCCAATCTGATGATCAAAACCACAGATTTAAATGCATTCAAGCCTTCCTGTGAACATTAGTTGCATGTGTGTGTTTACAATGACTGTACTGTAACGTGCGTTCATATTTTCAAGGAAAAACCCAGTGATTTTTCAGTCTAATCCATATCTGTCACACCCATAGAGGCAGTTATCAGTGAAAATATATTGGATCCTTCACTCAGAAAACACTAAGAAGCCCACTTGCATGAAGAATTCAAGAATTGAAGTACTGCCCATTGGCTTCTATTAGTAATACAGTTTGAGTCAAGCATGTCAAAATGATTGTCTTTGTAATAGACGGTATGTTGTGGGAACAGCAGATTAGGTTGAAAAACAGTAAGGACCTCTCTGCCTCTACAACATTTCACATGTTGTAACATCACAGAGGCATGATATAGTCAGTATTTTCCAACTGTCTAACAACTGTGTTTTACTGTCCTCTTTTGTCTCGCTAATTTTACACACACTCCCTCTTGGTGGTCCATAGCACACAACAGTAATTATAGGTTTCATGGATTTCATTACCTTCACAAAGACCAGCCAAGGATGCTGCCACAGCTGGCAGGTTATCCTGGAACCATGAGTCATTCTCCTGCCAAGGCTTATGTGTGGAAAAAAGACTCATCAACAATAGACAAAGAGGCCAAGCAGCAGCTGAAGGGTGAATGGGCTCCAGTGGTTTGCCGTAAAGTACCAGCTCCTGGGGAATCACCAGATGGGACACAGCAGCAGGTTCCACTTGCAGGCCAAGATCAAGCAGCAAACTTTCAACAACAATCACATCCAACTCCAGAACAATCAAGTGTAGCTCCATACCAAACAGATGTACCTCCTGAACAATCAAGTGTAGCTCCAGAACAATCACGTGTAGTTCCATACCAAACACATGTACCTCCATACCAAACAGATGTACCTCCTGAACAATCACAAATTACTTTAGAACAATCAAGTGTAGCTCCAGACCAAACACATGTAGCTCCTGAACGACCACAAATCACGTTGGAACAATCAAGAGTATCTCCAGAACAATCAACTCTGGCTCCAGAACAATCATGGGTCGCTAAAGAACAATCACAGGTCCCTTTAGAACAGTCAAGATTTGCTCCAGAACAATCAAGTGTAATTCCAGACCAAACTTGGGTAGCTACAGAACAAGTACAAGTCACTTCAGAACAATCCAGTGTAGCTCCAGAAGAAGCACATGTAGTTCCTGAACAATCTCATATAGTTCCAGAAGCATCAGTTCCGAGTCCAGAGCTGTCGTTTATAGATCCAGAACAATTACTAAAAGTACCAGGACCATCACCTGGAGCTCCAGCACAATCACAAGCAAGATCAGAACAAATAATAATTAGACATGAACTTGAGGCAACCAGAGCACCAGCGATCAGTTTTGAGCCAACAACCTCCCCTCCGGTTCACCCCCGGGTCTGGGGAACCTTACCACCAAACCTGTGGCTGCCAAAGTCCACTCTGACATCTGAGCTATTCCCTGAAGGCTCCTCCGCCCAGTCCCTGCCAGCGTCCACACTGGCTCCAGAGACATTTCCTCACACCCCCTCTGCCCAGCCAGAGGCGCCTGTCCGAGCACAGGGTGACCTCACCGCCGCTGGGAGGACAGGTAGAATACTCTGCCAGGAGTCGATTCTCCACCTACTGGCAGTGCACTGCGTGCTAAAGGTAGATTTAGCAATATGACATCATTGAGCCCATGATTTTACAGAACATTTAAAAAACAATTAGCCAATTTCATCTTTAATGAGAGATACATAACTTATAATATTTTTTACTTGGAAGTAAAAAAAGCAATTTCATTTTTGTCATGAGTTAAAAAATTTAAGCAGAACTATACAACCATTTTACAATCCATAGGCTCCAGCCTTAAGATAATAGACAGATAAATAGTTTCAATGCGACAATCTCATTGGTTGAAGTGTTTTACTGAAGCTGTTATTTATAGGAATGTACTTCATTCTGCTGAGATCCAGATAACTTAGTTTACACTACAGCTAACCTACATTAGCACATACAAAACAGACAATAACAACATTTCGAGAATACATTTCACAGTGAGTCTTTGTTTTACTCTTTTCTATA
Organism: Rhabdalestes septentrionalis; assembly: GCA_037832545.1. Lineage (NCBI taxonomy): Eukaryota > Metazoa > Chordata > Actinopteri > Characiformes > Alestidae > Rhabdalestes > Rhabdalestes septentrionalis. The sequence goes on along the minus strand of JBBMFX010168710.1, from coordinate 4,117 downwards.
TATTGTAGAACTTGAGTAAAACAGCAAAGACATTGTAACGGGATTGCATTCCTTAAACATCTTTTCACAAATGATGTCGTCTTACTAAATTTCCCTTTAATACTATTTTAAATCTATGTTCTCATTAAAAATAATGACAGCAATGACAACCTATTATAGTAACAAATAACCACTTCTTAATATTAATAAAAGTTGACTTCATTGGCTACTGTCAGCCCTGCATGCGACCCAATGCCTCAGAATAAGAAAGTGAAGAATAAACCCTTATTCTGACATATTAAACACTACTTTGACCTGTGAGGGCTTTGGGTCATTATATCTGCTGGACATCATGATACTTAACTCGGTGCGCAACATTATGTTTGTGCACTTTACGATGTTCAGAATACTTCAGCATGTGTTACTAACCTTCTAATTATCAAACACTTTTATTAATAACACCTCATGGTGTTAATTATCACTAAGAGAATATGCATCTCTTCTACTCCCAGCTACCGACTCCCAGTGTCGGAGCCGCCCGCTGGACCTGGTGTTCATTATCGACAGTTCTCGCAGCGTGCGGCCAGGTGAGTTCGAGAAGGTGAAGATCTTCCTTTCGGACATGGTGGACACGCTGGACATCGGTCCAGATGCCACGCGTGTGGCTGTGGTGAACTACGCCAGCACGGTCAAGATCGAGTTCGTCCTCAAGGACCATCTCAAAAAGGTAAACATGAAACAAGCCATTAGCCTGATTGAACCCCTGGCTGCTGGCACCATGACCGGCCTGGCCATCAAGAAGGCCATGGATGAAGCCTTCACTGAGGCGTCAGGAGCACGACCCAAGTCCAAAAACATCTCGAAGGTGGCCATCATTGTCACAGACGGCCGTCCTCAGGACCAGGTGGAGGAGGTGTCCGCAGCGGCCCGAGGCTCAGGTATCGAGATCTACGCCGTGGGAGTGGACCGGGCCGACATCGCCTCACTGAAGCTCATGGCCAGCAACCCGCTGGAGGACCACGTCTTCTACGTGGAAACCTACGGAGTCATCGAGAAGCTCACGTCTAAGTTCAGGGAGACTCTGTGCGGTAGGAATACGGGCAGGGGGTTTTATTCTTCTCTTTTTGTTGTTTTTAGCTACTACCAGAGAAGTGACCGCTGAGTTCACTCTTCTAAAAACAGTAACAGCTCAGTAAATAGTAGATTATTTTATTTCCATAGGCTATTTTTATTCATTTCATGATCATACTTGAATGACAGATCTAGCAAAGCTGCATGATACCTATGTAAGCCTTTACAACATACACCTACATAAACATTAATTTCAACAAGCATCAGTTGTCAGGAACATTTGTCAATGCAAATATGAAATACACCTGACACCTGGTAGGATATATAAGTCTTATTTAGGTGCAGTGTAGCCTCAAACACCACCCCTTCAGTAAAGTGTCTCCAGTTCAGTTTTAAAGGCAAAAACGTTCAGTAATGTCTTATAGGTTCATTAATCTGTATGTTTTGATTGCTCTTAATAAGTGTGTTGCTGCATGTACAGTCTGTTTGATTTAACCCAGTTGTATGTTTTAATAGAATAATTGTGGTTTGTCCTTATAAACACAACTGTGCAAAATTAGAGAAGATCCTTTTGCAGAATTCATATATTTAACAGAACATTACACCAATTCCTTAATAACTAAATCTATCTAAACCTAATTCAGTTTTTACTGAATTCATCCTTCATCTTTATTACAGCTTCCAGCAGGGGCCTTGCACCAAATTCTGGGCCCTATGCACAAGCAGTGGCCTTGGGCCCTCGTAAGCTGGAGGTTCACAACTACCTACAACCTCCGGGGCCCTCCCCCCACTTGGGGCCTGGTCCCATTTTTCACCCAACTACGACACCCCTGCTTCCAGTCTTTTCAAATAATTTCTTCTAGTTTTCTGCAGAAATCTGTAGGCATATTTTTCTACTTCAAAATTTCCGGCAGTTTATCTGATTGGGCAGTTTTGGTTGTCTGTACAGGTCCTGTACAGTCTCATTTATCTCGTTTAATCATTTTTACATATATAATTTTCCTTTTGTTTTGTTTTAATTTTACCTTTTTCTTAGGCAAGCTGAGGATCTGTGTAACCTGCCAGAGAAATCACATTTTAAAACATTTAGATACACATGAGATAGAAATGCGTGAGGCAGCTGAGGTGTGTGTGTGTAACAGCTTGTGTGAATGTGTGAGTGAATGAACACAAGTGAAGAGGAACCTAATGATATCAGTAAGAGCTTGACATTATGAACCCAACATGACATTTTTAAACGGAACCGGTTTTGCCTGTGCCCTCCCAGTTAGAACTGATTAGGTGTTTAAGAGTAGAAGGATGAAATGTTGAAGTGGCTTTTGTTGACGCAAAAGATAACAGTAGACAAAATAAAAACTCATAGAATTTAGTTGTTGGGGCATTTATGTAATGTTCTGTTGAATGTATGTTTCCTCCTTTTTCTGAAATGAATAAGTAGTGCTCAGTTACCATTCTGACTGACAGTTAAATGAATAAAAGGATGTCCTCTGCCTTTTGCACAGTATTGTACATGTTATGTAATTGCATGTAAAACTTTCAATTTCAGGGGCTGTTCCTACTGATCCTACAAAACTGTATGTGCATAACATAATTTATGTTTTTCAGGATCCTGAGGTCAACCTCGCTTGCCAAGTCATGGTGCTATATATGCACACTTCTGATTATATATAAGAGGTTATATATGTATGGCACAGTGGCAGTTTCACTGAAGCAGGCCCTGGTAAAGCTTAACCCATTTCCATCACAATGAAATGAACCAGTTTGAGGTTTTTGTGGAGATAATCCCCCCTAATCTTACTCCTATAGAGTCGTATGTACAGTTGTGCTCATACGTTTACATTCCCTGGCAGAATTTGTGATTTTTTTTAAACCATACTTCAGAGACTATGAATGATAATACATACATTTTCTATTTATTTTCAAACAACTGTGTTTATTTTTATAAGTCATAATCACAACACAAACTACCCAAATGACCCTGATCAAATGTTTTCATACCCTGGGGATTTGGCCTGATAACATGCACACAACTTGACAGGTTTGAATGGCTATTAAATGTATCCATCGTTACCTGTGGTCTGTTTGCTTGTAATTAGTGGGTGTAAAAGGTCAATGAGTTTCTGGTCTTCTGAAAGACCAATGCATCTTTCATCCAGTGCTGCATTCATGTCGTGGGGAAAGCAAAACGATTGTGAAAGGATTGCAGGAAAGGATAGTTGAACTATATAAAACGGTAATGGGATGTTAGAAAATATCAAAGAAATTGAAAATGCCAATCCTCATTGTTCAAACTCTAATTAAGAGGTTTTGTTGAAACCAAACCATGATCAGGTAGACCAACTAAAATGTCAGCCCCAACTGCCAGGAAAATTGTTCGGGATGCAGCAAAGTCTGAAAAAATGTGGTGTTGGCTGTTTCAAGGCGTACAATAAGGAGGCACTTGAAGAAAGCAATTACTATGCAAATGCCTACACAGTATCCCGTTTACGATATCACAGCACAGAGACAAGCCTCAGACCTTCTGGCACAAAGCCATTCGGAGTGATGAGACTAAAATTGTCCACAACCAAGTGCTACATTTGGAGAGGCCTATGATGAAAAGCACACTATTCCTACTGTGAAACACGGTGGTGGATCCCTGATGTTTTGGGGATGTGTGAGCTACATAGGCACAGGAAAGTTATCAAAAAATACAGGAGGAAAATTTGCACTCATCAACCCGGAAGCTGCACATGGGACGTACTTGGACATTCCAACATGATAATGATCGACAACACAAGGCCAAGTCGACCTGTCATTGGTTACAGCAAAATAAAGTGAAGGTTCTGGAGTGGCTGATCTCAGTCTCCTGACCTCAATATCATTGAGCCACTCTGGGGATACAAGACAGACCAATAATGTTCAGGAACTAGAGGGTGTTTGCCAGGAAGAATGGGCAGCTTTACTGCCTGAGAAGATAAAGAGTCTCATCCAAAACCACTACAAAAGGCTTCAAGCTGTCCTCAAATTTAAAGAGGGTAATGCACGGTATGAGGAACTGGGGTGTGTAAACTTTTGATCAGGGTCA
>JBBMFX010167861.1:0-21668 GCA_037832545.1 Rhabdalestes septentrionalis | reverse complement strand
TACCTTATAAACTCAAGGATACTGTATATCCATTCCAGACACAGAGACACTCTGATTTAAATTTATGACATTTATTTGGCTCTGGGGTTTCTCCAGCTCTATAATAGGATGACCAAACGTCCGGTTTTCCCCGGACATGTCAGTTTTTCCCCAGACATGTCCGTTTTTCATGTCCTGTCCCGGGCGTCCGATTTTCTTTCTAGAAAGTGGGGAAATGTCCTGTTTTTTAATGACCCTTCATTGGACCATTAAATTGACTGGCACTGCGCACGGCGCTGCGTGTGACGTAATCCCTGAGCCGCGTCAGTGCGGGCAGCTGTGTTTAAAATCAGAAGAACGCGTGTCTGTCAGCACGCTAGCAACATGCCGAAGCGTAAGTGTACATTTACTGAGGATTTACAGAAGAAATTCCCCGCTTTCAGACCGGGTCGAGATGAGTGGGAAGCCTTGTGCACAGTGTGCAAAGCAGGCACATTTGTCTCGTGTGGCCAGTGGAAGTGCCAGGGATCTAAAATTCCACCTGGACACCGAGAAACACAAAAAAGCGGTTCGAGTCGATAACTGAGTACTTTGTCAAGCTAGGGAACGAGGATGCTGTGAATGCGGCGGAGGGTGCCTGGTCATTTCACACAGTGAAACATCACAACAGTTATCGATCTATGGACTGCACTAGCTTTGATAAAAAGGATAAATGGGGGTAACACAATAAACTTGGCAAATGGCAGTCTCTGCAGATTTTCCCCCTTTCACTAAGCAATTAAGTTAGCATGTTATCAAATTCAACAGTATTGTACTTAAAAAGATTAGGAGATCTTTACCTTCGTGTGACTCGGGGGGAATTGAATCACATATGGAGCATTCCGCTTCAAGCACGTAGTCGGTAGTCAGGTCCAGTCAAAGACTACTCCGTGGCTGAAAGTAGTCCACTGATGAAAACCCATCCAACATCTCATCTCGTTTTAGTCAACAAAAATTAGGGGACATTTTAGCATAGTTTTTATTTTGTAAACCACATTTAGTCTCGTTATTATTCGTCAACGATATTACATGATACATTTTATTAAGTTATCGTCACATAACCATCATTTTTGTTGCGTCTCGTCTCGTTTTCGTTACGTGATAATATAGATATTTCGTCATACTTTTCGTTGACGAAAGCAACACTAATAGATTGTCCGAACCTGAAAGGCTTGTGCTGCTTGCTGAATGTGATGAGTCTGGAGCATAGCCGCCTTGGACTTGACTCTCATCACGGGACATTCATTGATCCGTTCTGCTTTCCCAGAGGTGGGATTTTGGAGTCTGCTCTCCTGGTCCACGTGGGGAGTATCCCATGGGGCTCGCATTTTGGTCACCACAGTGGGGGCACGAGATGCTTACAACAGTGGCGAGACGACGCTCCCGAGTAGCGAGATGACGCATCTGAGCGGCGAGACGACACTCTCGAGGGATGCGACAATTACCTCGAGCTACGTGGCGTTACCCCAGGGCGCCGCAGAGGCTTCGTACCTCAGCCCCGCATAGAACTAGCCTGAATGGCCTACAACGACCCCACGAAAAAGGCTTCCGTCTCCTACACCAGCTCACCAGCTACACCTACCAGCACCAGGTAGCATGGGGCAAGTTTGTGCAGGGGTGAATGCAGGCAGCCAGGGGCAGGTAGATCTCCTTGGTCCGACTGAAGCGCCATGCATATCACTCCAAGAGCCTTTAGTGCCTGTAGCTGGGTTAGCCACCGCCGAGAGTCTGGTAGTATTAGCCGTAGCAGCTAACAGGCCGAGAGAGTGTAGCCCAGGGCCGCTTGACCTACTAGGGCCCATAGAGGAGCTGTGTTGGGTTAGTCCCGGCCGAGAGGTCGTTAGTGTTAGCCGTAGTTGCCAACAGGCCTATAGAGGCCAGTGTAGAGGATCAGGAAGGCCGGAAGCGCAGCTTAAAGTTCTAAGAAGCCCATCAGAACAGTGTAGAGGCCCAGGAAGAGTAGCACAGGGGCCCTAGGAGGCCCACAGTAAGCCCGAGGTGGGACCTCAGCATTATTAGTAGCCCAAGGAGGGCTTGTAGGTGTCAGGACAAGGCCCAAAACAAGTAGTGGAGGGGGGGGGACCTTCGCATTTTCTTTTGGGTGGGTGTGTGGGTGGGGGGGATGTAGAAGGGTCACTGTGGGCTCAGGTGGAGCAAAGAGTTCCCTGCTGAGGGACTCCCTGAAGGAGGCTCCACCTCCCTGGGCAGTCAAGGGGGTCCAGTGGAGGGACACTCTGGGGGAGGCCTGGGATAATGTAACAGTGGGTGTCCGCTAGAGCAGGGGTCCCCAACCACTGGTCATGTGGTACCGGTCCGCAGACTGCACAGAAAAACAAAAACTGATATCCTTAGTGAAAATAGTTTCTGATATTAAACCAATTCCCAACTGGGTTGACAAAGTACTGAGTACTTTGTTGACAAAGTAACTGAGTACTTTGTCAACCCAGGGAACGAGGATGCTGTGAATGCGGCGGAGGGTGCCTGGTCATTTCACACAGTGAAACATCACAACAGTTATCGATCTATGGACTGCACTAGCTTTGATAAAAAGGATAAATGGGGGTAACGTAATAAACTTGGCAAACTTGGTAACGTAATAAACTTGGCACTGATGTACTGCATCAGTGTAGCAAATATCTTTAACTCTCACTAAAAAACGACAATATCTGAGTCTGCTGGTGAGAACACATCAAAAGATTGTTGAACGTTTAGCATTAGGGAGCATGAACTACAATATTAAGAGAATTCAAATATTAATAATAAGTAAAATACTAAGTACAGAAAATGTTTCCAAAATCGTGCTTTACGGTATCTAAGGAATATTAGAGTTGCTTTGACACAATTCGGTGACATGGTTGAAGAGATCAATAGATTTTATTTATTATTTTTGTATCCTTTTGTGTACCTTGTAGTAGTTTTGCAACGTGCCTAACGCAGTATTTGCGAGTATCAACGAAATGTTGAATATCAAACCAACTTTGCAGCAGTCTTTCTTGGCTGTGATGTACTGCGAATTCATGCCGTCACGAGGCATCTTTCTCTCCTCTTCAAACTCTCCTGCAGCGTGAGCTGACTCGTCTACGCACTCCTCCAATCACTCAATGCAGACAATGATCCCCAATTCCCTTCAATAATCACCCACAGGTGTACTAGTGATCAGAGACACGGCGAGCCGCAGCGCGCTGGGCACCTGCCACCTGCCACACCCCCAATCACCACTCAGTCTAACGCGAGTTCAGGGGAAGCGTCTTAGTACTCTGGCGAGTGACTGCAGGGTCGAGACGAACCTGACACAACATCTTATACCCGAGTCCTGATCGGGAGGTAACGTCCGATTCCGATCGAGTCTGAAACCACGTGATCAGGTGCGATTTCCGATCACGTGATCGGATCGGGTCATCCCTAACTGAAATATAATTACATTTGTGTAAGGTTATTCAAAAACATTTTATAAATAAACCTGTACAAGTGCATCAACATGTCAAGAAGTTTTATTGTAAAATCCTCAGTTTTTGCAGGCATGTCTGTTAAGATATATTTTTTAGTTATTGTATGTTTACCATGCAGGATGTCATTACAATGTGTAGGTGTGACTTTTAAACTGATAAAATTCTATAAATTAAAAGTGTTGCAATATCATATACCTGAGAAAACAACAACAGGTGGTTTGGCAAGATTTTTCTTTCTTTTAACACCACCAGGGATTTGACCTAAAGAATAAATAATTAGAAAATGAATTTAGTTCATACAAAGTCCATGTAAAACTTTTGACCTGGATTATTTTTTCTTTGTCTTCAGATTGTAGATTAGAGGCTGTTCTTGCTCTCTAGTCTTTTAGCTTCTTCAAAGGTCTCTGTGAGAAAGCAGAAAGAAAATAAAACATATTACTGAATGTAACATGTATGAGTATGTCTGTTGCTCTGTATACCAATGACAGGTAATTAGGAGGCGGACCTCCTCATACAAGACTAAATTATCATTTGGTTTCATTGTCTCTCAAAGAGCCTTAGAAAATGTAATGTTTTGGGGGGCCACAACAATGTCTTCTCTTTTGCCTTCAACCAGCTCTCCAAAACTACTGCTGTGCCACCATTTGGGAACTGAGCAACTGACCATAGCACCCACACATCTTCCATCTTGTAACTTAAACATGTTTTCTATGGATGAAAATGTAAATAATTACGCTCCCACCATTCTCTGCCCACACTTTCCCATTGCTACATACTACTTACTGCATAGGAAGATTGGGTACTGCTACTGTACTCTCCACACCTGAAAAGAGAAGACATTTGCGATTGATATGACAAAGTCTATCTACCTCTATATTGTCCTCCAGCCCAATGAACTTGTATGTACCAATGTATGATGACTCACAGTATGATGATCTCCTATTGAAGTCTGCCATAGAGTCCTTGGTTTTTCATTGTATGCAGTTCTTCTGACACTACAATTTCAGGTTATCCATTTCTTCCATGTATGCAAACTTATCGCTGTTGGAAATCAGCAAAATTAACAATGAAGTTGGATCTGTATGTGGCCATTAAGAGACATAAGTGTAGTGGCTGTAGGGGGTTTGGAGCAGAGCTTGTGGAGCTCCTGTGTTGAGTGTGGTGTTACTGGAGAGGCAGCCACCAGCTCTCACCACCTGTTGTCTGCTTTTGAGGAAGCTAAAAACCCAAGCACAGAGGTGGTGATTCAGTTCCAGACCCTCACATGCTTGAACAATCTGTGGGGTCTATTAGATTGAAAGCTGAACTGATGTCAGTGAAGCCTATCCCAGCTGCTACGGGCAAAGGCAGGGTACACCTTGGACAGTCGCCAGCACATCGCAGGGCCACACACTCACAGTCACACCTTGGACCAATTTAGAGTGCTCAGTCAACCTAACTCCCAATCATGCATGTTTTTGGTGGTGGGAGGAAACCGGAGCTCCCAGAGAAAACCCACGTGGTCACGGGGAACATGCAAACTCCACACAGACAGACCCTGCGCCCAACCTGGGAGTTGAAACCCAGGACCTTCTTGGTGTGAGGCAACAGTGCTAACCCCTGCGCCACCGTGCCACCGGACATCAAACATGTTTACATTTATATTTATGGCATTTAGCAGACACTCTTATCAAGAGTGACGTACATCAGTGCTTAAGTAGTCTATGTCTGCTCTTCATATCTGCGAAAATACTCTAAGATCAACACCTGTTAAAAAAAAAAAGTTAATGCCAGCTAAGTCACTCACCGTAAACCTGACCAAAAAATAAATAAATAAATACCATCTGAGGTCAATACAAAAACTAGTCTGCATTTTTGCAGAGAAAATGCTAAGTCTCGCAGTAGTGGTCTGAAACCTCTTGTCCCCCTTCTTCTTGCGGAGGCCTACCGAGTCTCGTAGCTGTAGCCTGAAAATTTTTTGAAATGGGCCTGCCACCAATAAACACTATTTTATAGGTCTGTAAAATATTTATATCAGGTTAATTTCATTTTATCAGATTTCCTGAGCATATGCACATATATGGGCTACTCAAAATTCAGTCCACCTGAAAATAAATAATCCACAGACCACCAAAGTAATGTTTGAGTGTTTAATTAATTAGGCTTCTCAACTGGTTTACATGTTTTATAGCCTATAGGGCTGCACAAAGAGCCGAACACATGTGATGGAAACAGCCTGCGGCACCAACAGTGAACAATATGGCATTATTACTGATTAATACCCAAATTTTGGCTGCCTCTCTCGGTTTGGTAGCAACAGTCCCTACGTCCTATGTGCTAGCACCAGCAAACTGTTGGTCTTCTTGATCAGCTTGTTTGACCTTCTTTTTATAGAAAGAGCCCAACATGCATTGTTGCATTCTTCTTGTCAGCAACAAGCCTAAACATGTATTGATAACTAAACAAGCTCCTCTGAGTGGGTGTTAGGTGGGGCAGCCCCTCCACAACTGTATGAGCAGGCTTTGAGTAATAAGCTCTAAATATAATTTACTTTGACTTATTTTACACCTGAGAGACAACCCATGCCCAAAACCACATTTAGTTGGTCATCAAATCAATTTTTTCACAAATAACATTTCCAGGGGAGCTCATGTCACTACTACAGGAGCTATATATTTTTTCACCAGAAAAATGGAAATAACTAATAAACGATAAGGCATAGCAAAAAGCTTTGAACATGTACGCTATTCCAGATCGGCCCTGACATGCTTGTAACAGTGTCTCTATCTCAACAGAATAATAAAGATGAAGATAATAAAACCTAAGAAGAACAATAGGCAAGCCCGCTAATAAAGAAAAAAGCTTCTTTCCAGTGACAGAGGTTCCAGATGAGAAGTGCTTGAAGCTCTGTGAGGACGAGATGTGATGCTGCTTCATCAGTGCTGATAATTAACGAGGTGCATGTCTGCTCTTGGCCATGAAGGCAAATGTTAAGGTTTTGAACTTAATGTGAACAGCGACAGGGAGACAGTCAAGCTTCCATAGTAGAGGTGTGGTGTGTGAGAATTTAAGGAAATTGAAGACTGACCTTGCAGCTGCATTCTGAATCAGCTAATGCGGTCTCAATACCTTCACTGGACGTCCAGCCAGTAAAGAGTTGAAGAGATGACCAGGGATTGGACAAGTAGCTGTGTGGCTTCAGTGGTAAGGATAGATTATTCTTATGTTGTAACAAAGGAATCTGTATATCCTGGAGAGGTGTTCAACATACGAAAATGACTGTTCTTTATCTAGCATGACACAAAGATTTCTTACCTTCTTTGAGCAGACAATAACAGAGTTCTCAAAAGACACTGTGAGGTCGTGGCTTCATGTAGGACACCCTTTGAAGAAAAGAAGCTCAGATTTGATGGCATTCAGCTTGAGGTGGTGGGCCACCACCTAAGAGGAGATATCAGCCAGAGTGTCTGAGATCATCACTGGAGGGGAAAGAGAGAATAAGCTGAGTGTCACCTGCATAAAATTGGGAAGACAAGCCATGTGAAGCTATTTCATCCCCAAGAGAACCAGTAAATAGAGAAAAGAGAAGTAGCCCAAGGACTGAGCCTCCAGAACTATACAGTACCTCAAGGTAGGAACCGAGGTAGGAACCGAAGGTAGGAATCGAGGTAGGAACTGAATCAAACCATTGCCAGGCTGTTACTGATATTCCAAGGCTGGAGAGAGTAGCCAGGCAGATCTAGCAGTTAACTGAGTCGAAGGTTACTGAAAGGTTAAGAAGAATAAGAGCGGGTGAGATATTGGCTGATCTAGCTGCATGAATTTCTTTAAACGGCTAGTAGTCCAGTTTCAGAGTGTGGAGCCTTGAACCTGGACTGGTGAAGGTCCTGCAGACTGTTTTGAGAAAGAAAGGCGCTGAGTTGGTTATAAACAGCACATTCCAGGACATTGAAGAAAAAGGAGAGAAGAGATACTGGTCGGTAGTTGATATCTGAGGAGTCCAGCATCGGTTTCTTCAGCATTGGTGTTATTGCTGCAAACTTGAAAGCAGATGGGACATGACTTGTTGTTAAGGAGCCATTGATGATCTAGGTGATATGTGGGATTAGATTCGAGGATGTAATCTGGAGCACATTCGGTGGTATAGGGCCGAGCAAAGACGTGGTGTTTACAAGGTACTGGATGCCAAGGCCCATACAGTTTGACTTGTGAAATATGGAAACCAGGATGGACACACAGAGTAGAATTTAGCCCTCAGCAGTGATGGGGAGCTCTTGTCTGATGAGTTCATCCTTTAGGCATGGAGCCAAGCCAGAGTCACCCCATGCGTTCTGCACCGCCAAAACATGAAACTCTGCCGAATAGCGACTCACCAAACAGTCACAGATGGTAAAGGAAGGAGTCGGTCTCCATCTTGCTATCTGGATGTTGGAAGGCGGCCTTGAGTTTTTGGGTAAACTCAAGGTAGAAGTGGACAAATTTAAGATCCAATGAGGAGGGAGATAACTGCTATGCTACTTTTTGTGTATCTTGCAGGTTGGAACTCAAACACAAGAGTGAAGCTAGACAGGAACACATCTGTACCATTCCATTTATCTGGTAGAGCAATATGAGGTTCAGAAGTGGAAGAAGGGGAAAGGGAAGAGAAAGGAGCTGAGTCACAAATGAGTCTTGGATAAACTGTCTCAGACCTGCAATCTCAGCAGTTGGTAGACCACACATTTATTCTGAGAATGCACACTATAGAGAGTAGTGGTTCCCACCGGGAATTCAGTGTTCTTAAACATACGGCACAATAAGAAAGAGGTTGAAAGACCGGAGTACGTACAGTATAAGCTGGAAATTAGTTGGTTTGGGTCAGGCTGACTGAGCACTGGGAAATGCCACTTTCTTTTTTATACACCGCATGACATACACACTTCCGGAATCCTGTGCACATCATCAGACCAGTGTGCATGACATAATTAGACTAATTGATCAATGTCTGCTTGCTGTTAAGATTGGAGGCAAAACTGTTGTAGACTTATCATGTTATACAGTCCTATTTTTTTGTCAAATTGAATGATAAATCATTTGCAGGAAAAGATTGTCTTGCATGCTATTCTTGAAAACTCTGCTTTGGCTCCAGATGTTTAGAAACTTAAAGAATCCTTGGTATTCCTCTCCACAAGCTATGTTAACATTACTAGCCTGCATCAAATTTTATGTTTGACAGCTTCCAGGCTGGATTGCAGGTTTGCGTGCTGCCTGCAACACCTGTTTGCTGAAGGTTGGAGCCTAATTATATATAAGAGAACAGAGCAGCTGATCTGACCGGCACTGAACATGCAGCAACAGATAATGAAAATGCTTCAGGGAAAATACTCATGTAATTGTCCTTCTAAATAAGAATTCAATATGAATTATTTTTCTGTATGACCATCTCCATGTGATGCTCTGGATTCATAATATTAAATTTTTATTAGTTTAACCTCTCCTCCATTTAAGTATATTTTTTATGTGATGAACTGAAGATTATTTATAGGATGAGTGAGGTGATATACTGCATGACATGGTGCATCTAAAAGTCAGTGCTCCTCCCATAAATTACAGATGAATTCTTTCTATCAAAGCACTTCTCCTATTTTTGTGTACCTTATTTTCCATTTGCCACTGCAATGATTTTCCTGTGGAATGAAGATGAAGCAATTAGAAAAGGGAATAAAGTTCAATGGAAAAGCTGCAGCAATTCGCTTATTAGTAAGTAGCTTTCCTTATGTGTTCTGGTTTTTAAAGTAGCTCTCATCGAGAATACTTTAGATATTTCATCAATCTCATCAAATATTTATTTACTGCAAAGACTTGAAATACACAAGCAACATTAATGGAAAAAACACATACAGATTTAAGCACAAACTTTAGATTAAGATCAAAATCAGTCTCAGAAATCTTTGTTGATCTGTAAGGAAATTGCTTATGCTAAAACTGCACAGACACACAGAGACAAAATGACAAGAACAAAGTCAAAATAAAAATCTCCAGAAAAATGCTTTGTAACAAATAAATTATTTTATGTACACAAAATGTTGTGGTCAGAAATAGAGGTGAATTTAAACACTATAGATAAATAAATTACCACTGACATTTATTAGTTAACAGAAATAGTGTTTTTGAGATGCACTATAAACCGAGTCAGTTATAGCATAATGATGACATAAGTAGTGATATTTCACATAACAATAAAAGATGAAAAATGACTTATGTGATATAAGTGACATTTATGATGTGGGTGGAGGTAGCTCAGTGGGTAGGATACTTGCCATGAGGTCCAGGGTTCGAATCCTACCTCCAGCTCCACCACTGTGTCCCTGAGCAAGACCCTTAACCCCAAGTTGCTCCAGGGAGACTGTCCCCTGTAGTTAGGAATGGAAGTCGCTTTGAATAAAGGTGTCTGCTAAATGCCATAAATGTAAATGATGTAAGTAGTAATATTGCGTATGATAAGACACAAAATAAAATTGCACATAAATAGTGACATAGTTAGTGATGTTGCAAATGATAAGAACATTGTACATAAGAGTCGAACACACAACCTTCTGTAAAAACTATAAACTCAAATCTGTAATAACTTATGATCACAAGGGCAACTCCCAAATCACTTGGCCACCAGCATTTTAAAGTTTAAATAAAATAAAAATTTTTCGTATGTGAACACACCCCTTGGCGCCTTCAGAGCGGATCTACTGGGCAGGCATCTGACTATGGGGAGGCAGTTAGATCGGCTATTCCAACAAGATGGAATGTGTTTGTGTTTTTAATGTGTTTTATTAATGTTATATTAACAGAAAACCCACATTCAAGTAAAAGTAAAACTGAAAAATGTGAGCTGGGATTGACTTTTGTGCTGCTGTTCAAGTTTTTGAATGTGGTGTTTTTAAATTTGGGTGTAGGCTACTCATCTGTACTACTCTCTACTCCTCTTTGCATATACACTCTGTGATGTGAAGTATTATACCAATGCAACCTTTATTTATCTATGCATTCATTCATTCATTCATTCATGCATTCATGCATTCATGCATTTATTAATTAATTCCTTTATTTATTTATTTAAACATCAACAGTGTTGATTGAAGATTCAGGGGGAAATTAGGAAAGCAGTTGGATTCTTTCTAAAAGCACCAACCTGTTATGTTACTGGGCAAAAATGCAACCTCCAGAAAGGGTCATTAATTATTTCTGACTGACGCTTTAGGTGCTGTGGTAGGTGAAGTCTTGCTGTTCCCATCCTATTTACAGTTTCCTGATTGGTTAGAAGCCTGTTCTGCATGAGCCAATCCAATTGTGGATAGAAGTTACTCTGTATCACATGCCATACCTTTTTAGTTTTATAATGATCAAGGACCTCCTTAAAAATGTTGCTTTGCACAACTGAACCCTCACTGAAACGTCAGGGGACAGGAGGGGAGTGTTGGCGCAAAGTCCTCTACACCTGCCTTACCCACCAGGAGCCAAGAGCATTTCGGCTGAATCAGGTAGGTGCTCCCAATCACCAGGTAATAAATAAAATGCAAGACTGAGCAAAACTGTAACAAATCTGTTCATTTTTCAAGTAATATGCACCATTTTTTTTGTCAGTTTTTTTTTACCTTAGATGCTGCTGGAAGATTTATTTATTTTGTTAAAATGTTCAAATACTTATAAATTATGTTGAGTAAAACAAAAAGTATATTAAATATATATATATAAAGTCTTTTTTGTGAGGTATGATTTTATTGTACATTTTAAGACATACCAGCCCTCGACTTCCATGGGGCAAAGACCTGCAGAGAGATTTGATACATTAACATTATGGTATAAGTTATGAATTTTGATATTTTAAAATAAACGTATTTGTTAATCGCTTAATATAACAATTTAATAGCCAGTATTCAAAATTTTATTATTTGCTTTTCCACGGTATTCAAAATATTTCATCAAAAGTTTACACACCCAAAGCTAACTTGCTGATGGAATAGAATTTAGCATTGAACATTTTTCAGTGATCTGAATGATCGGCATGCTCTAAAATTCAGGAGTATTGATGCAGTGTCTCACCATTTTCTATGCACTCCTTTTTGGGGGAGAGGAGGGCACACTTCACTCGGCATCACACTTGTTTCCCACATACACATTTCGGGCAATCTTCATTAGTATAATAATCTGTGATTTTTCTCTCTCAAAAATATGGAACAAAAAGCATTACATAACATGCTTTACATAACATATATAACATGCTTTTTATCTTTCAAATATTAAACAATTCTGTATGTCACAGGGGGGAATTATTTTTAAAAGCTCCGGTGCCCATGGGCATAGATGTGTTCATTCTGTCAACATATTTTTTTGTCACATGTGGTCATTTTTGTCATGTGTGAACACACCACAGCACAGCACACAGCGTTAAACTGTTCTTTGCATTTAACCCATTCTCTGCATTTAACCCATTATCTGCATTTAACCCAAGTGAGGCAGTGGGCAGGCAAGCATGCAGTGCCCCATGAGCAGTGTGGGTACATTACGTGCTTCACAGTTTATATTCACACAAGAAAGTGTGTCTCTCTAATGTTCTACATTAACAAGACCCTCAGTTCATGCATTCTGCTTATTTCATCTGCAGGAGCTGTTGAAAATAGAAAAATGGCTAAACTCAATCCATCCTTCTTATTCACTGGAATTGTCTTTACAAGCATCTTCATGTCAGGTGGGAAACATTATCCTTTGATCCCATTTCATTGTTTTAACAGAATATACATTGCCTAACAAAAGGTTGGGGATTTTTAGAACATATTTTTTAATTATCACAGGAAATGTTTTCTTTCTATGTTGGTTGGCACTTAGTAAACATTTACTCTATGTTTAAAACTCTTAATTTAAAAGTGTGAGGTTTTCCACGATATAAAACCTTTAAAGTAACTGTGAAATTATTTCTGGGGACTTATTTATATCAGTATTAGTGGGAATGACCCCAAACTTGTTAAGAGTGGGCACATATCAGCACATACACCATTCAGTTTAAACTTCCTTTGTTGCACAAGAGCTTCAGTATGTGCTTTTAACAATATTTCAGAAAAGAAACTGAAAACTGAACCGAAAAATTTGTTCATAGAAGGATAAAAAGAGCTGTTTAAAGTTAATGAAATTGTCACAGTTGTTTTCATTGACTTTTATGACAGTGGAATGTAACAGTGAGGAAAAAATTTAATTATTCACGAATTAAATTATCCTTTAAAAAACATAGATGAAACGACAAGACCAATGTACACATGCGTTACAGATCAACAGATAAGATAATATTTGTCTCCATTTTTAAGTAATGGTATACTATAATATGTATATTATAATCACACAATATTGCACTGCTGTTGTGAAATATACATTTATGAGACCCCCTTCAAACCTATTTACTACCATCGTAAAAGGAAAAGAAAGTAAATAACTGAATTAGATTATTTAATAAAGACCTCTGTTCAAATGTAATGTCTGTGCAGTACTGAAATTGCATTTCTTTATATCAATGAAACAATACTCATCAGAAGTCCTCTAATAATCAGCTGACTTTCCTTTAATTGACTGTACTTAATTTTTTTTTCCCTCTTATATCTTCTTTTACAACTGTGTGGTTATGAATGTAGCAGCTTTAATTACATAGTCCCTGCTCTTTGTAGTTTGATGTGTGCCCTCACAGTGGGCCTTGTGCATGTCTGAGCACACTGAAAGCCTGTTTTAATACTGAGTAATTCAGCTTTAGACTTACTATTCTGTTTGCCTAAAACAATACAATTATTCCAAAGGTTTAGTAGAGTTTTAGTTCCAACAGTAAAGGTTCTTTATTCTTTCTTTTTTATGTGTCAGATTTTCTAAGGGCAAATCCAGTGGGGAACCAGGAGAAAGAGGAAGGTGAATCTGTTATTTTAGTTACACAGGAACTAAAGAGGATTCTTCTTATGTTGTTTCATATATGCACTATATGCCCAAATATAGTGTATGTTCTTTCACATATACACTATGGGTCGGTTTCCCAGACAAGGATTAAGATTTGTCTTGGACTGCCCTTTCCTTTTCAATGGAAAATCTCGATTCACAGCACTTTGTAAATGGGAAACTGACCTTAAATGTTTAATCAACAAATGCTCAGGCAATGTTTCATCTGGAATCAAGAACGTTAATAGGGTCCTGCAGATAAGTGACACCAGGTACTGATGTTTGATGATTAATTCTTGATCAATAAACCCACTCCAACTAATCCCAAAAGTACTGGATGGAGATCCATCACTCCAGAGAATGCAGAGCCACAGTCCTCCACAGCCCAGTGCTGGGCGGCTTTTTATTAGGTTTGGGACAACTTATCCGTTTATTGATCATTTTCATAACAATAATGTTGGGCATATAATGTATGTTTCACAATAAATGCAAATTTATCAACCAAGATCATATGCTGTCACCTAACAGAAAAATGCATTCTGTTACTATATTAATTGGCAACTTGATTAATTCATAAATAAACAACTTGAGTTGTGCTGGGCAGGTTCCATTGCTGAGGATAAAGTTGCTGAGGATAAATTGGC
Organism: Rhabdalestes septentrionalis; assembly: GCA_037832545.1. NCBI lineage: Eukaryota > Metazoa > Chordata > Actinopteri > Characiformes > Alestidae > Rhabdalestes > Rhabdalestes septentrionalis. The sequence goes on along the minus strand of JBBMFX010167861.1, from coordinate 7,636 downwards.
AAGATCCCTAAAGAAGCTCACACATCACAAAGGAATTGCATATTACCAACGCCTGCCAGATTTCTGGGGATGGTACAAGCACTTCATGGACACTCACAACCAGGAGGGAGTGAGTAACCTAAAACTATTACTATTTAAACTGAGAATTAAAGATGTGGGTGCTGCCAAATAATTATTCTGAGTTTATGTGCTTTTCTACAATAACATTTAATAGATGATTACCAGATACAAATAATTGTAGCTCCTGATAGTCAAACTCTGCTTGTAATTTTTTTTACATTCATAGATTGAAAATCTAGATCATATCTATCAGAATTACCTGCAGAACAAGCACAGGGTGGAGGACGGCCATTCCTTTGACCATTACCTCAACCACTTGAGAGAGATCTACAAGTCTTGTGCCAACTCAAATGACCCGGACTGCATTGCAGAGCTTACCAGCAAGCCCACAGCTAAGACTATCATGCATGCTGTCTTGGAGCAAGTCATGATGTGCAATCCATATCTTGACCCATACTGCATCACTGCTCCTGGTCCACAAATGCAGTTGGAAGAGACTTCATCTCTTCCAGTTAAATCTTCAGCTCCCAACCTTACTCCCTTGCTCCCTATGCCTTTAAATGCTCCATTTGGCTACTACTACGCCCGAGTACTGGATCCTTTCTTGTCAGCTGAGCAGAGATCTGAACTGCTACAGATTTGCAATCCATCTGATGTTGAGTGCCTGCAGTACCATTTGCGTGCTGCCTATGGCTATAAGCCTGCTCTGAGCCCCGCACCATCCTATGCACATTTAGGCTGTGATCCTTCCACAGACCGCTACTGCAGGCCTTCTCTGGTAAGCAAAGGCCCCTCAGGTCTTTACCATTTGTATCCCAGCTGTGATCCTGCATATGATCCTCTTTGTATCTCTAGTGAAGCTCCAGTTGCACAGACAGCAAGAACTGAAGATGTTTCTGAGGAGCAGCACTGCAACCCATTACTTGACCATGGCTGCAATCCACTCACTGCTGCCAAGCTGCCTAGACTTACCAAGCCTGTTCTGGAGTATGCATCGCAAGATGAGTCTGCACCACTCAATCTGGCTTGTGACCCCCGCTATGACCCATATTGCTTGATGGGGGCCACAGCTGCTTTGCTGAAACCCCCACCACTTCTTCCCCAGTTCCAGACTCGCTCCCGTCTGGGTGTCAGGGGCAAGACCAAGGAAGGCTATGACTGCTATGTCTTCTACGATAAGGACTGTACCCCTCTGAATGCACAAGACCTAAAAACAACTGCTGCAAGCGCCAAGCCAGATTGCCACCCGTATGATCCCAATTGTGGCCAACTTGACTTCCAAGACTCTACTGGAGCAGCCAAGACAGTTTGGGATGATATAATTAAGCCTCATCCCGACTGTGATCCTGAGATTGATTTCAATTGTCGCCTGCGCCGTGCTGAGACCACAGCTGAATAAAAGCATGCCAAAGAACCCCAAGATGACCTGTCCCAGCACAAAACACCTTCAGTATAGCACCTGAGTACCCAGTCCCATAATTTGAGGATTTCCTGAGAGGATACATGGGTCAGTACACGAAATAAGTGACTGCACCACCAGTTGAGAAGCTTAGGTAATCCAAACAGAGGGCTTTTACATGAGCTCAGCCACGAGTATGCAAATCCAATTCTCAGGTCAGTGCATACCTGGGGATTAAGCCAGCTCACAGTTCAGAACAGTCCAAAATTCTAGTGTTAGGGATCAAATCAAAAGATGGAAAATATCAAACTATTTCAAGATAATTATCCTTTTCCAAAGCAATTAATCTTTCAGATAAATCAATACTCTGTAATAATTTTTAAAATTTATGTGAAATAATCCATGTAATTATGTCTGTTGCAGAATTAACTTGAATATGGGTGGCATTATAGCAAATAGTCTCTTTTGTTCATTTTCATATATCCAATAATTTTGTTATATTTAATAATGGTTATTTTAAAAAATATAACATGATTGTTTAATCTATGCTGTATTCTTCCAAAATAAACAGCTGTTTCATAGGTTCACTGATCATTTTCTTTTATCTAGAAAGTTTAGAACATACTGAGTACTTCAATTCTACAAGTCTTATTTTCACTCATACAAAACAAAAGACACTAGGGCCAAATCAAACAAAACCCAGGACTCTGGGAACTGTGGCATGAATGATACCAATTCTGAAGGTGGACCTGCAACTTTGGTCCCATCTCCACAAACTTAAATATCTTTTCTAATGAACCTAACACCCAATCACCACAAAGACATGATTAGTCCTGAACACACCAGCAGCTGACCCAACTGATTATCTAACACAAACCTGGTGTGCTAAGGCCTCTATCAACCACCCACAGTCATCTTACTGAATAATTTACAGAGGTCACTTAATAATGAGTCCTAAGCTTAGTAACTCATTAATACGCCTGAAGTTTAAGGGATATTAAGAGTAATGAAGAATCCAAGATATTACGTAAATCTTAGGTACTTCTTGTGTATGTACTGATGCCCTAGCTCGGCATTTATACAAGCATGAGGAATTCCTCTGATTTTTCAAGTATTTTGTGTATAAAACAGTGTATGTAAAATTTTGGATGTATGCAATCACACAGAAGGTGATAGGAACAGACAAAACAAGACTGAGAATGGGGCTCCTTCCTTTAGGGGAGACAGGTGAGCTGAGTCAAAGGAGGAGCCAGGACTCTATACAACACAGGCTGTCCAGGATAAGGTAGAAATTGACTGCCCGGAACAAGGAAAGAAGGTAGAGTAGATGGTAGTAAGAAATTCTGTGTAATTTTTCAGCCCAGAGTGATGGTGCTTATGTTTATGGTTTTGCTGCTTACTTAACACGGCCTTAAGGAAAAATAATTGCAAACACCAAGCCGCTGTACAACAAGGTTCCTGTACTAAATGGGTTTGTGTGAATATGTGTAAAGAGGAAACCCCTGCCCCTCATTCTCCTTATAAGAGTGTGCCTCAAGTGTGGTGTCAGCAATTCCATTTTACACAGAAAAAAACATCGTCAAATTAAAAACCAAAATTGAAACTAACTCTGTAATGATTTGCAATATTCAAGGACAAAAATCTCATCTTCCTAAATAAATAGATATCAAGTACAATTGAGGATTTTAATTTCAAAATGCAAACATGAATTTTGATCATTTATTTTTATTTAAAATAATAAAACATTATTTAACTGGAAAACAAAAACTGATAATATGGTTTATTGCATTTTTGGAAGTTCACCGCTGCTATTGTGCCCATTTACCTCTGTGTATTTCCATATAATTCACCTAACTCACTTTTAATCAACTTTTTGATTTGTTCACTGTTTGACATAACACAAAAAGAGGAAAATGTTTCAACTTGAATTATATGTTTATTTTAAGCTAAACTATTTTATTTTTGATGTATTGATCCTTCACTAATATCAAATTTCTGAAAATTGCACACAAATGTTTTGCATATGTTTAACCATTACAAATTGAAATACAATTGCCCAAAAAGGATCTGTATGTGTTTTGTGAAAGATACAGTTTCCTTACTTTTTTAAATAAATGCATTTTATGTAGCAGGTAAACGTTTGGAAATGCATCATTCACTCCCAAGTCCATGTATGGAAGTGAAGCTGCAAAAACAGCCCACTTTGAATTCACTGCTTTCATGATGTAAAAATAAACCAACCCAATTGTGATGACAGGTGACCGCTAGGGGTCACCCTTAGTCCCATTTTTGTTGAGTTTGGTTATTGTGTGAGTTTGGCCTCCCGATCACGCTAGCTTCTAATTAGAGTATTAGGGAAAACAGCTGCTGGAGTGATCGAGAGGAATTGTGTCTGTGTTTTGGTTGGGTGGTTTGGTTTGGGGTGTTTGTATTTATAAAGGTGAAGACCGACACGAGGTGTCGGTCATTAGTCTTAAGTTGATGATGTTGTGTTATACTAAGAATCTCTTTATGTTGGCCAGCGTGCCTGTTTCATTTATGTTTTGTTAATAAAGAGTAAGAAAACCAAGTCATCATGCCTGGCTTCTTGTCCTTTGAAGCAGCGCGTCGTGACAAAATGACAACCCACCAAACAAGGGCCTCGAGCTGGCAGAGGAGGAGTCGCCCCCCAAGCACTGTATGTGGAGGTCACGACTATGGCCTCACTGCTGGACTGGGGGCATGAGCGGCCGTGAATTGAGGTGAGTGGGACCCAGCTCTGCTGCGAACCGGCAGGAAAGAGTCAGTTTTCTATCGCCGAGCTGCTGTGTTGCGGAGAGTCGGAGGACGACGTGGCAGACCAGGGTTTCTGGTGGGACACGTGGGCAGATGGGGCCCGATTATCCCACCTGAGCGGATTGTGGATCCCTGGATTGCCTCCGGCTTTGTAAAAGAGGCAGGAGGTCCCGGGGAACGAGACAAGAGAGACGCATTGGTCTGCGTCATGCCCGTCTGCCACGTCATTACCAGTCGCCTTCGAAGTCGAAGGCTTCCTCCGGCCCTCCGTCGCCCCAGCTCCGGCACGACTCTCCCTGTCCGGAGAGCGAGCAGCTGGACCCGCGAACCAAACTCCCAGCTTCCTTTAGGACGCAGAGTAGGCCTTGGGAGAAGAGCCAGCTCCCACCCCCAATGCAGCGGGAAGCTCCGCCCCGCCAGGCTCCGCCGAAGGCTCAGTCTGGCGTGGCTGAGCAGCGAGAGCCACAAACAGCTGCAGCGAGAATCTACCGCCCCAGAGCTGGAGAGAGAGCCGAGTCGAGCCGGACTCCACTCTCTCGAAGGCGGCAGTGGCACGCCAAGCTCCCGAGCAGTAACGGAACGCCCCCGTATGCTGGAGAAAGTCCACGCCTACCACCCACACCAAAGCCGAGGCGGAAGCTGGAGCTCTCGTCGCTCCCGAGTGCCGCAAAAAGCACGTGCCTCCCGCCTAAGCCGGTTCCTAGGCGGAGGCTACAGGCCACAGTGCTTCCGAGTGGCGAGGCTTCGCTCGCCAGCAGCAGCTGCGCGGAGCAGCAGTCGGCCAAGCCGTCTCCTTCCTGGGCTGGGGAGGCCCGGAGCCAGAGGCCCATTCCGGCTCCTCGACAGGGTCAACAGCCTTCAGGCATCAGGGTCATGCCACGGGAGGAGGTAGGGGAAGAAATGGGCCCACGGAGACCCATGGATGGGGTCTTACCCTCGGGGTCAATCCAGTCCTGGGTAGGAGGTGCTTACACCCAGGACACAGGGGACAGAAGGGAGCACCCTGCAAGGGGCCCGGCCCCAGGACATTGGGACATGTGCCCATCCGAGGGACGCCCAGGAGGAGACTGCACTGCCGAGGAACCGGGCGCGGGGACTCACGCAGGGGGCAGAGGTTCAGGGTGTCCACCAGGGCTATCATGGCTGTGCAGGGCACCGGCCAGGAGATAACCCAGGGTCTGATGGCCTGGGGGGACCCGTGGGGCGATGCTCACTGCCTCCTCCTCCCCGTCGCCGCCTTCTTTTCTGTTGTATTATTGGTTCTGTTGTTCATTGTATATTTGGGCACCCCAGGAGTTGCGCCCTTGAGTGGGGGGTATTGTGATGATGGGTGACTGGTAGGGGTCACCCTTAGTCACATTTTTGTTGAGTTTGGTTATTGTGTGGGTTTGGCTTCCTGATCACGCTAGCTTCTAATTAGAGTATTAGGGAAAACAGCTGCTGGAGTGATCGAGAGGAATTGTGTCTGTGTTTTGGTTGGGTGGTTTGGTTTGGGGTGTTTGTATTTATAGGGGTGAAGACCGACACGAGGTCTTAAGTTGATGATTTTGTGTTTCACTAAGAATCTCTTTATGTTGGCTCACGTGCCTGTTTCATTTATGTTTTGTTAATAAAGAGTAAGAAAACCAAGTCATCATGCCTGGCTTTTTGTTCTTTGAAGCAGCGCGTTGTGACACCAATATACATTCAAATTCAAATAATAAGAAGATTTATTGTCTATTCACATTTTATATGCAAGATATACATGTTGTGCGTACCCCTAATTACAACTAGAAAATTTTAATCTAGATTACAAAATGTTTATCACATTTAAAATAAACATTCAATAAATAGACAAAATAACAAGCCACAGGACAAACAAATAAAGCAGTAGTGCAAATGATCCCAGCAGAAAAGATAGTTGTGCAATGGTAGCAATAAAGTGCAAATAGTAGCAACTTATGAGACAAAAGCAGCAGAAAGGTATTAAATGTAAACAGAGTTTGAGACTATGGTGCGAAAAAAGCAGAGGTAACCAGTGAGTACACTATTGTCCAGGGGCATGGGCCAGAGTGGGAAGATAATGGACAGAGTTCAGCATCCTGACAGACTGGTGGATAAAGATATTTAAGCTGAGTCCCAAATGTCCAAATATAAGTGTGAGCTGTTGGGATATGTTTGTATTGAATGCTGAACTGAAGTTGAGGAAAAGCATTCGTACATATGAATCCTTTGAGTCAAGGTGTGTGAGGGCTGGATGTAAAGCAGTGGAGAGGGCATCATCTCTGGACCTGTTTGACCTGTATGCGAAATGAGACAGGTTGTGGGAGAGGGGGATGAACTTAATGACCAGCCGCTCAAATCACTTTATGAAGGTGGATGTAAGTGCAACAGGCTGATAATCATTGTGGCTGAGTAGGTGGGGCTTTTTCAGAATTTGTATTTTAGAACACATCCAGGTATATTTTCTGGTACAGCTGCCATGCTTCGATTTATTCTGGAGAGAGTCTTTTTCACGCTGGCTATTGACAGACACACAACCTGTTCTCCCTGGGGAGGTCTTCGGGGCTGGTGCTGTGTTTCAAAGTGACAGAAGAAGTCGTTGAGGCTGTTCAGCAAAGAGATGTCACTATCACAAATCTGGGGAGTTGGTTTGTAGTCCGTGAGGGTTTGAATGCCCCGCCAGAGGCTCTGTTCATCTTCAGTATCCAGTATTTTATTGCTGCACGGGACAAGTTAGCTCTTGTTGGAGCTAGGCCACGAGCCCTGAAGGCTGCATCCCATGCTCTCAGGTGCCTGCGTATTTCACCGGTCAGCCATGTTTTCCGATTTGCATGAACAGTAACATCAGGTGTCAGTGACATCTTCAATGCATTTAAAGATGTATGCTGTAGTAGCCTTACTGTATTCATCAATTTCTGTGTGGTTGTTTTGAGTGGCAGCTTGTTTTAAAATGTCCCAGTCTGTGGTCATTTATTGCACATGAGACCCCCTCTGGCCACACCCATGCCTCCTTTTTTGTTGGTCTGATGGCTCTCACTCTTGCCCTTAATGCAGGTCTCAGCATGACTGTGATGTGATCATAGAGATCCTGGTGGGGGAAGGGCAAGGCTTTTTAAGCATGTTTATGTGTAGTGTAGACTAAGTCCACTGTATAGTCTCCCCTTGTTGGAAAGTCCACTTGTTGGTGAAGTAATAAAACCTTTAAATCAATTGAAATTGCCAGCTGTGATTAGAAATCCATCTGGTTGTGCTTTAATTCCCCTATTCAACCTACAACTGTTTAGTCCCACCCACTCAAAATGATGCTACAAAGTTTGTTTTGGATGTCACTGGATGCCATTTACAACAAAAATATAAACGCAACACCTTTGTTCCTGCTCCGATTTTTCATGAGATGGACTTAAAGATCTAAAACTCATT
>JBBMFX010167754.1:0-21668 GCA_037832545.1 Rhabdalestes septentrionalis | reverse complement strand
GGAGGGTGCGGACTTTGGGCCCGGATGTGAACAGTTGGGGGGCTCGGAAAGGACCCAGAGGAAGTGACGGGCCCCAGCTTACCTTCGAGACTTTTTGGTGGGTTCAGTAGTGGCCGAGGACTGCTCACTGCTTGGCGGGGGGCTGTGTGGCGATCTGGGCCTGTAAGGGGTTAATGTGCGGGTTATGGGGTAATGTGTGTGTGTGTGTGTGGGAGGGGGTGAAGGGCATCACTTGGCCATCACCATGGTTACTGGCGGGTTTTTCTGGGGGAGTGTAAAAGGTGCGAGAGGGAGAGCACCGGGGGGGGAGTAGGAGAATTGGTGTGTGCTTGATGTTGGCTGTATCCTGAATAGAAATAAAGAAAAGAAAATGGCATTCTCTGTCCCGGTGTCTCCTGACTCTACCGTTCGTCACAGTACTAATATATTCACCCTCTCACTGTAATTTTTGCTCTTTCTGTAATTATTGCTCCTTTGCACAATTCCTTCATTTGCAAATGCACAATATTATCCACATCTGCACGTCACACTTATCCTTTTTTTTTAAACACTAATTTTGTTTTGTTTAAAACCTAAATTGCTTAACCTAACCTCGACATTTGTGTGTGGAAAGCAAAGAAAGAAATTCATTGTACAAAGAAATGTAATCTGTAATGTACACATGACAGAAAACATTTTGATTCTTTGAATCTCTACAGTCGGAGTCAAATTTTTTTCTTCCAAAATGTTCGTACACATGGGTCAGAGTTTGCGCACATGTACGCACATTGTGCCGTCAAGTTTTTTTCTATAGATCGCAACTTGTGAGTAAAAAGAGGCACACGTATATTTTAGTTCCGTTTTGTGCGTACGCAACAGTTATAAATGAGGCCCCTGGTCTTATCTATGTGCTGTGGGTTAGTATAAGTAGTCTTGATCAAGAATGTGTCATACCAGTGATTGGATATTTGATTTTCATCTCCAGCTCACACATGTCCATGGTTGCACCAGGCATGATAGGTACACTGCTGCTTATTGTGGTGATACTCTTTTGCATTTTCATTCTGGTACGCCGAAAGCGCATTCGCAGGAAGAGGACACTTCGTTGCCTACTGCAGGAAAGAGAGGTACAGTATGATCAGTGCCAGAGTGAGGTTTTAGGAAGCTTACATGCCAAATATGCCTTATATAAACCAAAAAGAGCATTTTTTAATTTACTGTATGTATGGTTTTGTTTGCCATTGGCTGTAATGACATGCCACTCTGTGTGGATTTGTAACACACTATAATTTTTCCTTTCATATCCAGATCCAGAGAAAACCGATTCAGACAAGATTTGTGATAGGCATTTTATTTACGCATGAAGATAGTACATAAACTAGAAACTAAAGCTTTTGAAGAATAATTAACATTATTCAAAAAATGAGTTCCCAAAATTCATATGTTTTTTGCTTGTATGACCATCCTGCAGCGTTTTAAGTCATATCCATCTGATTCACTTTCAGACACTCCTTAACCAATTAAATCAAATGTGTTCATTTACATTTTAAAGGACAGTTTTAGACTGTACATTCAAGGAAGAGCACAAAACTGCAAACCAGTGGAATATTTAAAACATTTTGTTTAAACTAAATACTCAAACATTTAGCATTAGCTTTAATCTTTTTGTTAAACATAACTGATTGATTTGACAGATGTAGTTAATTGTTTATTGTATCAAATATTAAATAAAGTTAATATATATAGTATGACCTTAACCATATCTATTGCCTTTTGTTGTTGTCAACCGAACTTATATATGAGACAGGTTTGAAATGTAAAAAATCATAATTGCATGTTTTTATGATTTTCGCTGAGCACCTGAAGTATTGAGACAATATAGATGTCTTGAATATGTATATACCGATGTAATGAAGAGGTCAGTGGAAACAGAATCTGATAAACATTAAAATGAATATGCAAGTGTACATGGTTGTGGTTTAGGCCAGAAATTAGAGTGATAAGTGCATCAGTTTTTTGAGTAATTTAGTGAATGCTGACTACACCAGTTTTACAGCATGTAATACAAAATAAAAGCCATACATGCTAATGCAAATAATTGACTACTGGCTACTGACTATATTTGGTATTAATTACTCGGAATGTTTGTATTTTTCATTTTGTTAATGTTTTTGAGACCATAAAGGTCTTGATTTTCAATAATTCTAACTAACAATAATATAATTGCCCCACTTACGTTAAAGCCTGTTCATCAATCAGAGTAGCAATGGGGTGATAAACAAATGGTGGCTTAGACCTAGGTCAGTCTAAAAACTTCTGATTGGTCATTGTTTATTATAGCTGGTGGAAAATTTTACTCCAATAGGAGAAGCACCAGATCAGGCTCTCCTCCGCATTGTCAAAGAGACTGAATTAAAGAAAGTCAAAGTTCTCGGAAGTGGAGCGTTTGGCACTGTCTATAAGGTAAACCCATGAACAGCATTAAATTAAAATTACATCAAGTAATTCTGTACTTTAAGTGTGACATACTGGCATACAAAATTCTCTGACTTTGACTTACTCTTTCTTTCCTGTCATATCTGAAGCACATAAAAGATTAAAATTTGTGACTGAATTCCTGTGTTTTCACAATCAGGGTCTGTGGATACCAGAAGGGGAGGATGTGAAGATTCCTGTTGCCATTAAAGTTCTCAGAGATGTTGCCTCTCCAAAAGCAAATAAAGATATTTTAGACGTGGGTATTGTACTGACAATATTTATACACAAATGAAAGAAAGCTGTTAAATCATTGCTATAGTAGATATAGAAATTAGCATTCCTTCACTGGATGTTTTACAGGACAGGAAAAAGGTTGGAAAGTTAGAGGAAGTGTAAAGAATGTTATTGTAGCTTGTTTCAGGGAAAAGGAAAGTAGTCCAGTGGTTGTCAGCCTTCATTCTAGAGATCTCTTTTTATCTAATACTAGTGCATCTGCACAAAATAATTAGCTGGTATAATTCTGATTGAAACTAATCTCTGCAAGAAAGTAGATCTGCAGTGCCAGATTTGATAACCACTGCTGTAATACATTTTGATGATTTGATGAGTAGAAAAACAACAAAAAATGATAACAAAACAAAAAAACTAAAAAATCCTGAAACCAGTTTGGGTACAGAAGCTTCATGGTTATTGCTTCTTGTCTTTATTTCCTTCATTAAGCTGTTATGTGTTGAAAGTAATGTACACAATATGTGTTCAATTGCACCGAATAACGTTGAAAGGAAGGTGACTGCAAACACAATTTTGGGGGGCTGAATCTGAAAATCACTAAGAACCACTGGAATATTTGATCATAGTTTCACTTTCATAATTGCTAAACAGTTGTGATTAAATATGCAACATACCAATGAATATAATACATGCCTAACCAAATATAATGTTCATACTGTTATGTCCCTTCTAGGAGGCGTATGTTATGGCCAGTGTGGACCATGCACATGTGTGTCGTCTCCTGGGAATATGCCTGAAATCAACTGTGCAGCTGATAACTCAAATGATGCCTTTCGGCTGTCTGCTTGAATACATCAGAAAAAATAAAAACAACACTGGCACCCAAAATTTACTCAACTGGTGTGTGCAGATTGCTAAGGTGGGTCTGTGAAATTCCAGCATTTTATAAATGTGTTAGTTTAAATGTGCAACTGTGTGATAATTTATGCCAAAGTATGTCTCATTATGCTTTTCTGAGCATATTCTGATATTTTGAGTACGTTACATTCATTTGGATTGAGTACTTATGAGGTATACCTAACACTGAACAACAACTCGTTTAATTACAAAAACATTTGTTTTATTTGGACATTGTTTTTCATTTTAGCGGATCTGTCTTGTGATTTTGTGACAAATAAATTTAACCAGCAAGCACACACATGCATTTGAATCCTGTGGTTAAAAAAGCTATTTAGGAAGAAGCAATATATGTATTTTTTCCAATTGGTGTATTAGTATATGTAAAGTGTAAGCTTTGGTTAAAGAGCAAATAAATCAGAAATATTTCACAATGAATGAAAATAAAATATGAGAAGAACGGCTTATATTTCAAACATCACTTGCTAATGCCATTTACATGTAATAGGCACATCCATAACTGACTTTGGAAGATTGCAATAAAAGAATGTCTTTCAATATTCAATGCAAATATGCTGCTTAAATTTTAAAAAAGGCACAGAGAAGTACTTAATTTGCACAACAGAAAAGGGTTTAATACAGTATTAATCTTTTCATACCCATAAATGTACATAGCCTGGTCGAACATATCAGTCGTTTTTAATAAAACACAATTGATGGTGACCAAAATGCCCCAAAAATGCCCAGAGTTGTTGGGTGAAGCCATTAATGGAATTGAAGCACCCAAATTGACGTTGATCAAAAGTTTACATACCCTTGAATTGTGGGCTGATAATTATACACAAATTGACAACCACAGTTTAATTGGATATTAAGTTGTTCACACCTGTGACTTGTTTGCTTATAATTAGCATGATTAGTAATTACAAGTTTGTTGTAATTAAAAGGTCAGGGAGATTCTGGGCCCTGGACAGTAACTTGTGCATTTCAGCCATGGGTAAAGTGAAAGAACTGTCAAAGGACCTGAGAGAAAAAGTTGTTCAACTTTATAAAAAAGAAAGGGGATATAAAAAGATATCCAAAGAGATGAGAAAGCCAATCAGCAGTGTTCTGTCAGTGATTTAGACGGGAATGTGGGAAATGAGAGGTGAGCTACCAATGTAGCGTGGCGGATGAGCCCAGTCATGGAGACATACGAGACGGCTGGTGAACGACACGCTTTAATCTGATAATGCTTCATGAGGAGAGGAGATTCCCACCAAGAGAAAAAAAGACATAGGAAAAAAAAAACAGGTTTAAAATGGCGCATATGAAACATAGGGTGGATGCGGAAATGACCAGGCAGCTGGAGCTTGAAGGTAACAGGGTTGATTCGCTGAATAATCTTGTAGGGCCCGATTAACTTGGGGGATAATTTCTTGGAGTATGTAGGGTGATGTTGCTGGTGGATAGGAAAACCCTGTCACCGATACGGAACATGCATCTCGGGGGATGCCAACAGCAATGCTGTTGGATGTAGCGGTGGTTGGCCCGTTGACGGACTGGCGAGCCACTGTCCACATCCATCGGCACCGGCAGACCAACAGTTGGGCGGACAGGACCGTGACCTCCGGCTACTGATGCTCGAACATCGCAGGCTGGTACCAGTAGCATACCTCGAATGGGCTTAATCCTGTGGCTGATGAGGTTTGGAGGTTGTTCGAAAGTTCCGCCCAGACGAGGTAGCGTGCCCAGGATCGCTGATGCGTTGCCACAAAGCATCAGAGGAAGCGCTCCAGCTGTTGGTTGGTCCGCTCCGTCTGGCCATTAGTCTGGGGTGGTATCCAGAGAAAAGGCTGATGGAGATGTGAGCTGAAAAGGACCAGAGGTGGGTTTGTTGAGGCCAGTAAGAGGTGCTGCAGCAGTACTGAAGTCCCGGATGAATCGCCGATAGAAGTTAGCGAACCTCAGCTGCTTAAGTGTCTTGGGTAAGGGCCAAGAACGCACAACCTCCAGCTTCTGAGGATCCATGGCCACGCCTTGCGGAGAGATGCCAAACCCCAGGAAAGTGATGGAATGCTGGTGGAAAGCACATTTCTCCAACTTGTAGTACAACTGATGGGCCAGCAACCTCTGCAGGACTGCGTGGACATGCTGGGTCTGCTCCTCTTCATTTTTGGAGTAGATTAAGATGTATGCAAAACACCACCGACCCAGCATGTCCCGGAAGACGTCATTAATGAGACTTTGTAAGGCCGCCGGACTATTACACAGACCAAACAGAATTTCCAGGGTTTCGTAGTGGCCTGTTGAGGATATAAACACCATCTTCTACTCGTCACCCTCTCTGATGCGGACCAGGTTGCAGGTGTTCCGCAGGTCAAGCTTGGTAGACACGTGCGGACCAGCAAAGGCATCCAGGGCGGTGTTCGTGAGGGGGAGCAGATGACGTTTTTTTATATTAACTCGGTTCAGTCCCCGGTAGTCGACACAGGGTTGGAGCCCACCGTCATTCTTCTTTACAAAGAAGAACCCCCCTGCAGCGGGGGAAGATTTGGGCCGTTGCATAAACCCTCTGCAACATACTCCTCCATGGCCTTCTGTTCCTCTTGTGAGCAGCATGATGGTGACTGGGGGAGGCGCAATAGGCACAGAGGCCCTCACGATAGCAATATTCCTTCTCCGCAGGTGATCTGCATGCGTTCCCCGGCTCCTGAAATGTGGGTCTCTGAGGTGGGTGGTGGAGTCAGTCGAGCCGGGGCTGCCGCAGCAGCCGAGGCAGAGACAGCAGAGGTGTCGTAGAAACCGGTCTGGGGCACAGGCTTCGGGCGGGTGGCCAGACGCTGGTTGAGCCAGATGGCCAGCTGTATGATGCCCTCCAGGGTGGAGGGAAATTCACTTCCTGTGAGCTCATTCTTCATCCTTCATTCTTCACAGACCAACAGCCTCCACTTGGAGCCTCACGACCGCCTGTTTCAGGTTAACAACCTCGACCGCCTGCTGGTTAACGACTTCCCAAACACAAGCGAGATCTGCAGGGCTCACTTCAGACCCAGACATTCTGTCAGTGATTTAGACAGGTATGTGGGAAATGAGAGGTGAGCTACCAAAGCAGCATGGCAGATGAGTCCAGTCGTGGAGACAAATGAGAGGGCTGGTGAACCACGTGCTTTATTCTGAGAATGCTCCGTGAGGAGAGGAGATTCCCACCAAGGAAGCCTCGTTCTCACACGTACACAGAGAGGGTAGATAGGGTTTGATAGGGGAGATGGAGTACTCACGGTACCACAAGATGAGGCTAGAGAGTCTCTGGCATGAGGTGAAACCCAAATGTCTGGGTGCTAGATATCACTTGATTTCCTGTTAATATACCCCCTGTATGAGATACTTCCGATGTCCCGTGACGTCACCAGACCTGGTGCGTGCGACATTTTCAAACACAAAGAGTTGAAAAAAAGCCTTCGATGAGAAGTACACACCATCCCTACTCTAAGACCTGGAAGTGGTTCTACATAGCCACAGGGAATTTGGTCAGAGTTGGTGGCAAGGTGAATGCAGGGTGTTATCAGAGAATACTTGAATTTACACTCATCACTGTGCACTTCCCTATTTCAACATGACAATGAGCCCAAACACAAGTCCAAAACGTTTTTCTGAAGTGACCATCACAGTCTCCTGACCTCAATATCATTGAGCCATTTTGCAGAGATCTCAAGACAGGCCAGGAATTTACAGTAACTGGAAGTTTTTGCCAAGAAGAATAGTCAGCTTTACCATCTGAGAAAATTATGTGTGTCTCCCATAATTATCACAAAAGACAACAAGCAGTCACTGATGCTAAGGGGGGAAAACACATTATTGAGACCTGAGGGTATGCAAACCTTTGAATCAGGGGCCATCTCAGAATTTTCTTTACTGTTGTGTTTTCTGTAATGATAGTGGTATTTTTAGATTTATCGTGGTTTTCTTTGAATCCCATTAAAATTATTACTCATGTTTTCCTTACTGAATGGAAAACACTTTACAAAATCTGCTATGGTATGTACATTTATGAGCACAACTCTATATTGTGGAAAAAGCAGAATTATACAATAGCACAAAAAAATTTTAAGCAGATGTACAATGTCAGAGCCTTAAGTCTAAGACATCCTCATCTTACCTACCTGTATCTAGTTTGACATAATCGAGGCTTCATTGTAAAGCCCCTTTATGTAAATTTACGAGAACAACTCTATATTGTGGAAAAAGCAGACTTATACAATAGCAAAAAAAAAAAGAAAAGCAGATGTGCAATGTCAGAGCCTTAAGTCTAAGACATCCTCATCTTACCTACCTGTATCTAGTTTGACATAATGGAGGCTTCATTGTAAAACTCTTATTAAGTTCTGCCATTTCAGTAATGCTTACCAGAAATGTTTGCAGCTTCTTAAAACTGGATTGTGGGCTAAGATCAGCATAGTGTCTATTGTTCAGATTCAAATGTTTTTAGGAGAGGAACATTGTTTCTGTGCACAAAAAAACACAGCTTGTGTGCTGTGTGTTGTTTACAGTAATTGGTTTTCATCCTAAGAGTTGGGAACAAAAATACTTTAAAACTACAGGATACTTTTTTCACAAAGCTCTCTCTGTGCAAAATATTTTTTAAATATTCATAGTAATACATAGCATGATCACAAAGAATATATATACCTCCATAGTAAATAGGGTTAGAGGGTCATAAAAATCATTCTTTTGTGCAGAATACTTCAGCAGATTGCATCAGCAAATTCCTCTAAATGTTGTTTCCATGCTGCATTGTTCCGGTCCTAACAGGGGATGAATTACTTAGAGGAGCATCGACTTGTCCACCGTGACTTAGCAGCCAGGAATGTGCTGGTGAAGACACCCAATCATGTAAAGATCTCTGACTTTGGACTGGCCAAGCTCCTCAGTGCTGATGAGACAGAATACTATGCAGACGAAGAAAAGGTATAGGTATTTTGAATCCCAACTCAGAATGAACATACAGACTTTTTATTACCAAGCTGGTAGAGCCTTAAAATAATACAGAAGATTAAAATTTTTTGAATGCTGAAATGTTGGCATAAAATCTCATTTAATTTAGACATAGATGGAATGAAAGGCATCACTGAACAAGAATTTTTGGTTTAATATAAGCAATATAAGGTGTCTTATTATTTTATTCAGGCATGATGCTCTCCTGCATGATATGTGCTTTGTGATAATATAATGCTTAAATAGAAATTGGATAAAAACAATGAAGGTTAATGAAAAGTAGGGGGCATTAAACAGTTATCTTAACTAAATGTTGCTGTCCCATGCATGGGTCAGATGACCTGAATCATTAACAGGAAGTGATTCCTGTCACATGCATGGGACAAGTGACCTGGACAAGGAACAGGAAGTGATTATATTCTGGTTGGTTAACTCTCAGATCTGTGCATGTTATGGAATGTAGGAAAGCAGTGGGTTTTCTAATTACAAGGCTAGCAATAATAAGAGCTTGAATCAGCAACCCACTTGTGCTCCACGTTCAGGTTTTTCATTTTCATGGCATGCTCACATGCTCTTGGCTCATTCTGTCATTTATTGAGGTCCACTGTAATTTATTGAGACACTGCTGGAACAAAATGCAAAGTGTCACTCCCATCAGGCACTGGCAATTCCAGCTTGCTTCATGTCCCCTCCATCCTTTATTGCTCACCCCGTTGGACCCCTGTGTTTCTATTCCAGAAAAGTGGAATGGCATAGACGGTAAATGCAAAATGTTTCTAACCAATATAAATCTGGTTTTGGATTCCTGGTTTTGGATAGATCCCATATTGCCATATTTTCTTTCCAAGCAGCTGACTGGGCAACCACACTGTTATGCTCAGAATTGGCAATCAGCACCTCAGTGTTGTGACTCACCAATATAATTTTTTTATGCTGTTTCTATTTCACAATCTGGATGGCTAAAGTGTAGTTCTCGCACAACTTAAAAATAGCAGACAGGGAGACAGTGAGGTGAACAGAAAGTCTACTACAGAGTAAGAAGTTCCTACAGAGTTCAAATGTCAGTGGATATCAGAGATTTTGAGAGTGAAGAAGGACATGAAAGTGTTTCAAAAATCAGCTGAGTACATATGAGTAGAGAGGAAAGGGGTCCCCTCACTAGAACTGAAAAGATCAGAGTAGTATGCAGATGTGGCTGAAACTATGCTGTCCTTATAAAGCAACATATGATCGATATACATTTCTTTGTGTATGGTGAGTCCGGTTTTCTTGTAAAGGCATTCCTTTGGCTTTGAGATGGCACAAGTTGCGAGTAAAACATGGTGCTGAATGGGAAAGCGAGACAGGTGTTTGAGTGGAGCAAATGTGTTTAGAAGTTAATGGAGGTTGTCATTATAATACGAAACAAGTTCTTCAGGGGTTGAGGAGCTGTGGATGGATGGAAGGTCATTTATAGTAGATGAGAAGACGTCAGGGTTAATATTACTAATTTTCCTAAATGGGGAGGAGCGTGGGTTTTTGAAGCTGTTACATTAACATTAAAAGAAATAAA
The DNA here is from genome assembly GCA_037832545.1 of Rhabdalestes septentrionalis. Classification (NCBI taxonomy): domain Eukaryota; kingdom Metazoa; phylum Chordata; class Actinopteri; order Characiformes; family Alestidae; genus Rhabdalestes; species Rhabdalestes septentrionalis. The sequence continues at coordinate 11,557 of JBBMFX010167754.1, read as the reverse complement.
CATGTGATCAGATTGTGGAAAAATATTGGCTTTGCTGTGGGTAGGGGTGACACCAGAGCAACAAACCAAATCCAAAATATGACCTTTAGAATGTGTAGAAAATGTGACGTGTTGTTGGATTCAGTGCTTGAAGTGGGAAAAAATAAGTGCAGGAACTCTAATTTCCCGACATATTCTCGGGCCACTGTCGCTGTGTCGGATCAGTTTCAGAAAATACCGGAACACAGAAAAAAGTGGTGGAACCCAAGAGACGAAAATACAGAAATTCCGGAACTGCGTTCCGCTGCGTTCCGACCCACTTCAATCACTGGTTGGATTCCAAAACTTTCCAGGCAGAAAGAAAAATCTCTGGAAAGAAGGTTGTTGTCATTTTCCATGTGGATATTGAAATCGCCAACAATGATCATATTTGGAGTGAGTACAGAGAAGTGAGTGAGAAGAGCAGCATTTAAAAAGTCTTTATTTGGCTTAGGTGGCCAATAAACAGTACATATGATGGTGGGAGTAGATCCAGGGAGCTGTATTGCGGTGTATTCAAATGAGTGGAAGAGTGGGGCAGAGACACAGACGACTTTCCACAGCTTCCGGACCAGATGGACTGGAGTTAGTGTTGTTGATGTTGAATTTCCCCCGGGACCCTCGGTGGATGTACCTCAGTAGGTGAAGAGCCACATGTGAAGGGACAGACAGGTAGAAGCAGAGCCTCACAAGTTAGCAGAGTACTGCAGCAGTGCTGTCGCCGAGTGGTGAATGATAAATAAAAAAAAACGAGGTGAGCACGGACCACACACACCCTTTGGATCCACATCTTAAACAGCCAATCACTGGAGTGTAGCCGGCTGAAAAAAAGTCCCAATGAGTTAAAGTCTAGACAGCCAAAACGTCACCAAAATGTATCAAGACACGATTACACTTTAAATAATCGATTTAAGTTGTTGAGTAACAACTTATAGAGCTTAAGAAACTCAAAATAGCAACTGGTGAGCAGCGGCAGCCAAGCGCACCAGCGTTGACTCAACCGGTAGCCAGTGTTCTTCATTAATTTAATGTAAATCACTAAGAATGATTGGGTTGTTTTAATGTAAATGTAGAATACCTGGGGAAAGTTTAGATTTTGCCTTTATTTCAGCAATGAAAACAAATAACTTTAATAACTTCCTGGAGCAATGTCATTATTGAATATCCTTAGAGTAAATCTCATGAATATCATACATGGAATTGCTTCAGCAAAAACACAAGCAAAGTGGTTTGTAGTGCTCAGATATGAGTCTGCAGCCACATGTTTCTGACTGCTCCATCTGCCATCTATGTGTTTGTTTCTACAAACCTTCTTGTTTTAATTACAAGAGTAATCAAATATATTTAGTATTAGTAACCCTCTCTGAGAGTGTTATTACTGATTTTCTGCCTCTTTCAGCACTGTAAGCGAGGAGGACTCACTTTTGAAATGGTGCCAAAGGGGCCAGGTCAAACCAATGATATATGTCCAATCAGTCCAGAGAGTTCTCGCAAATGATTACCACTGTTTACATTTCTCCATCGGCCATCATGTTATCCACTCTGTGACCGTGAGACTCCAGGCAAGGCATCTGGATGCTTTCATTTTCATCTACGGAGACCTCAACCTCATCTCTCTGAACAGGACAAGCACAATTACAGAATTTGTGGACTGTCCAACTAGAGAAAACAAGACACTGGATCTGCTGTATGCCAATGTGAAAGAGCCATCCAACCCCTGCATAAACCTACCTCGAGTCAGCGAGCCACTGTCAGGACAGTGAAGGAGTGGCCAAGGGAGGCCATTGCAGCTCTGTGTTAGCCACTTTGATAGCCTCACAGACTGTGTCACAGAATACATCAACTTCTGTGTGCTGCATCCCCAATTTTGCACTTTCTGTGAAGGCCTCAGGGTGATTTGTTAGAAAACATTAGTGAATAAACAGTATCATTAAAAAAGAAACTCACCAGACAGGACAGGGATAAAGTTGACCTGACAGGTTAGGTTAAACAAAAATATCCCAAGTTTTGAACCTCTCAAGGATCATCTCAACCCCCCGACACTGAGTGCAGGATAAAGGGGTAGATTATGGATGAATGGATGGATGCTACACCTGCAAACCTAGCAAGAAATGTCCACCCACCAGGAGCCATACAGCAAACATGTGGAAGATAGTGTTCTGGTCAGACAAGACCGAAGTGGGACTTTTGGGCCTAAATGCAAAGAGCTACATTAAGGTCATATCATAGTCAGTCTCCGGACCTTAATCCAATAGAAAACCTATGGAGGGAGCTGAAGCTCAAAGTTGCACATGATCTGCAAAGAGGAGTTGACCAAAATTCCTTCTAAAATGTGCACAAACTTGGTCATCAATTACAAGAAACATTTGACCTCTGTGCTTGCAAACAAGGGTTTTACCACTAAGTATTAAGTCTTTTTTTGTATGAGGGTTCAAATACTTATTTCACTCAATGAAATGCAAATCAGTTTCTATCTTTTATTTAAGTTATTTTTTTCCATTTCTATCTATCACTGTTAAAATAAATCTACCATTAAAATGATACTGTTCTGAGACAAATCAGCATGGGGTCAAATAATTATTTCCTCCACTGTATGTGTGTGGTGGAAAAGTAATACTGCTGAACACACCATCCCCAATGTGAAACATGGGGGTGGCAGCATCATGCTTTGGGGATGCTTTAGTTCAGCAGGGACAGGGAAGCTGGTCAGAGTTGATGGAAAGATGGATGGAGCTAAATACAGAGCAATCCTGGAAGAAAACCATTTGGAGTCTGCAAAGGACTTGAGACTGGGACGGAGATTCACCTTCCAGCAAGACAATGACCCTAAACAATCAGCAAGAGCTACAATTGAATAGTTTATGTCAAAGAATATTCATGTGTTAGAATGGCCCAGTCAAAGTCCAGACCTAAATGTGACTTGAAAATTGCTGTTCACCGATACTCTCTATCAGTTTTGGGCAGGTACCTTTAAAGTAATAAGTTATAGTTACTTATTATCAGGCAAAGTAATTGTTGCGTTACTTAAAAAAAAAACTAATTTAATATAACTATAAAATAAATATAAAACATTGTATACTAATCACCGACGCAGGGAGACGCTTTTCTCCTGGGCATAAGCTGCACGTCACAAACATTTTTGCTATTAACCTCAGCCAGTTCTATACAATCTGGCTAAGCCTGATATATTTTGCGATGAAGAATGGGCAAAATTCAGCCTCTAAATGTGCAAAGGATAAGGTGTATCATTTTCGTACCACTTCACTATTATGTGCTATTTGTGTTGATCTATCACAGAAAATCTCAATATAAAACATCTAAGTTTGTGGTTGTAAGGTATCAAAATGTGTGAGAGTTCAAAGGGTCATGAATATTTGCACTGTGGCGCAAGTAGTGTAATATAAACAGAGTGACCAGAGTAAGGTAGCAGCATGTGGTGTAATAATAAATCAGATATACAACTGAGTGTTATGAAATATGACAATGAATATGAGAGGCAGTCCTATTTTATGCTTCTAAGGTAATGCTAGGAGGGAAGGTGGGCATGTTCAGATTTAGGTTCAGACAGAATCTCAAGTCTCCATTTTGGCTACAATAGTGTAGAGCTTAAAACAGTCCATTACTGGAGTGGAACAATTCCTTTAAGATCCAAGCTGCTCTGGACCTACATCTCCTGGCATAAATGTCCTGCAGGGAAGGGAGAGCAGACCTGCTGCAGCATGCTGCTGCACAGATCACTCTCTGAGGAGCTTATCAGTCCTGAACACAGCTATTCCTATACCAGGATGTGATTTTCTGTGTGAGGTTGCTCTCCACAGTGCCTGAATAGGAAGTTTTAAAGATCACAGAGGAGACCCCAAAATTCCTCAGTTCATGGAGATGGTACAAGCACTGCCCAGCCCTTTTGGACTGGACCTGAATGTGAGCAGTCCATGTCAGGTCTTAAGACATGGACACCAAGATACTATGTAAAGGACAGCATCCTCTCTACTAGAGTTCCATTGAGATGTAGTCTTGCTTCTGTCTCCTTGGTCTTGCAAATGTTCAGCTGGAGGCGTTTGCACTGACACCACGCTGCCAGGTTCTTCACCTCGCCCATGTAAGCCATCTCATGATTGATGAGGTCCAACTTCACCATGGCATCAGCAAACTGCACAATGGAGTTGGAACGATGAGAGGCCTCACAGTCAGGAGTGTAGAGGGAGTACATCAATGGCAAGAGTACACACCCCTGCAATCTCGTAGTTACACTATTTATACTCCACATGGCTGAGAGTGATGTGGAGGACTTAGGTGATGGAATCCTCTGTGAATCTGTTGTGTTGGTAGACAAACTGGAGCAGGTGTTTATTGCTAGGGATAGAGGCGCACATTAATTACCACTAGTTTTTCAGGCATGAGGGCTACTAGTACTTGGGCATGAGGACGATGATGGATCAGCGTGAGGTGTGGTATTACTTTTATAAGTTACCGTGGTGATGCTTCATGCCCACAAAGATGGCCGAAAACCCATAGAGAATGAATAGGGCTCAACATTTGGGTCGTCCTGCTCAGACACGCGTTATCCAAAACCCACCAAACTTCATGTGACACATCACGCCATCTCCCCAACACACAAATCCTGTTAGTGATGACCTACACTTTTTTCCTTGTCTTTTGCTCATCCCTTTTCCCTTTTCCCCCATTCACTTGCATTCATTTTCGCCCCATTGAAATGTATGCAGTTTCAGGTGGTGAGACTTACAGGCTCCATACAGTGACCGAACCTTATGAAACTTCCCATGAGACCTCAGGCCACGCCCCCAATGACACACCAGTTTAACTGAACAATGTGGACAAAAGTTTTGGGACACAGGTGTCATATTGTTTTGAAAACACACCCACACACAAACTCACATACACACACACTCACTCACAGACACTCACATTCACCCACACACTAACACACTCACACATACACACTCTCACTCCCACACTTACTCACGCACACACCCACACACATACATTGACACACACACACACACACTCACACAGGTTTTTTACTGAACAATATGAACAAAAGTATTGGGACACCACTGTCATACACACTCACACACATACTCACGCACACCCCCACACACATACATTGACACACACACACCCACTCACAGTCACTACTGACACGTTTCAACGGTGAAATATGGACAAAAGTATTGGGGTGCTGTTGTCATTCAAAATAATGTGGACCAACATATAGGCGCACACACACACACACACACATGCGCTAATGCTATGATAATGCTTTGCTAATGCTAGCGCTATACTAATAATAATGCTAAGCTAATTCTAATGCCATGTTAATGATAATACTAGCGCTATGCTAATGTTAGCACTATACAAATTTTAGAACTATGCTAGTACAATACTAATGTTAATGCAATATTAACGCCAATGCTAGTGCTATACTATGTAGGAGATAGTTGGTATGGCATCTGCAAGTGGCTCCTTAGTGGCAGTCCCTTTTAAAATTTCTTCAGGAATTTTATTTTTTCTAGTTTATTATTATTTATACTTCCGTCGCACTTAATGTGGCCCGAACCGTGGTGCGCACCCAGGCAACCTATATATCAAATCGTTTGGCTCACTCCCTCACATACACACACATACACAAACTCACTCACACTCAGACACATAGTCACACATATACACGTACAAATATAGGCTGACAGTCATACATAGGGTTGCCACACGTTCTCTTTTTTTTTTTTGTTGTCTTTTTCTTTTTTTTTTTGTCTGTTCTGGAAAATTGATAATCTTTCCCGGGACACCAAATGTCCTGTTTTTTTGGTGCAAAGGCACTTCAAACATTTTTAAGTAGGCCTATTCCCTAGTTTCACTTTTAATAAAATCTACGTTCTGCTCATGCAATCCTAGACTACTACTTTTCTCACGATATCTTGATCCAGCTGTCAGAGGCAGGCATGCGCTTATTTGATTGGTTAATGCAAACCTGCGAAAACAAAAGTTTACATTAACACATCAGCATCACCTAGCAACTGCCACGAGCAGAATTTTCAAGAGAGTGAAGGAATGCGGGTTAGTTAGATTGGGGACTGCCAAGTTGAAAATACATTTCCGTTCAACTTGTTTTTTTTAATTTAAGTTAATGGGGGGCGAGACGGACGAGGAGGATGCACAGTCAAAGGCACGGCCAGCAGCAAAGAAAAAGAGGTACACAATTTACAATGCTGACTGGGCGAAAACTGGCAACTATTCAGAGTGGGTAAGGCCTACCCAAGGTGATCCATTCTCTGCCAGTTGTGTTTTGTGCCCAGCCAAAATCATGATAAAGCCACACCCCCCGCCACACCCCCTTGTCCTGGTTTTTCTCAAATCAAATGTGGCAACCCTAGTCATACACACATACACACTCACACATGATTTACTAAACACTATGGACAAAAGAGTTGGAACACAGCTGTCATACAAAACAATGTGGACCAAATTATTGGCCCACATAAACACACACACACACGAGAATGTTATACTCATGCTAGCCCAATGTTAATGCTAACGGTATGCTAATGTTAGCACTAAATGAAGGCTAGCACATGCAAAGATGATTCTAGTGTTATGCTAATGCTAAGCTAATTCTAATGTAATGTTAATGCTAGCACATTGTTAATGCTAGCGTATGGCTATGTTTATGCTAGTGCTATAGTAATGCTATTGGAATGCTAGTGCTGTGTTAATGCTAGTGCTATGCTAACACTACTAATTCTAGTGCTATGCAAGTGCTAGCACTATACTAATGTTAATGCAATATTAATGTTAATGCTAGCACTATACTATGTAAGAGATGGTTGGCACATAGTCTCTAGATGGCTTCTTGGCAGCAGGCCATTTTAAAATTTCTTCAGGATATATTTTCTAGTCTTATATTCACCTTGTGGCTATGAAAGTGCAGTTTATGTTTACATGTTTAGGAGATGCGCTCATCCAGAGCAATGTACATGAGTAGCTTAAGTAGTCCACATATATTCTTCATACATGTAAAGCTATACTTAAATTAACATCTGCTTTTGTCAAGGTTAATACCAGCTAAGTTACACAAGTTAACAACCCTGTCAAAAAGAAAAAAAAGCCACGTTAATACACAAATAAGGAAAAAACAAGAGGATACATTACTTTTTTGAAATCTTTAAGAGCCAGGTTATAATTTTTTTATACTGGATTTAAAAAGATTGTGGCTTAGAAGGGGTTAACTCCTTATATATCAACAACTACTGACCAGTGTCTCTTCTCTCCTTCCTTTTCAAAGTCCTGGAATGTGCTGTTTATAACCAACTCAAAATCTTTCTTCACCTGTCCGTGTTGAAGGTCAAAACCTCTAATGAAACTGCTACTTGCCACCTCTGAAGGACTTTATGCAGCTAGATCAGCCAGCCATTCTTCTGCTCTGATTTGTCTTGACCTTTCTGTGGCCTTCAACACAGTTAACCATTAGATCCTCCTGGCTACTCTCTCCAGCCTTTTGATATCGGGCATAGCTGGAATTGGTTTGTGTCCTGTCTTGACCGGAAGTACCAGGGAGCATACTAGTTGGCAGACATGTAGTACTTTGATTCAAGGCCAGAACTGCGTCATCTTCCTGTTCAAAGTTTTGAGTAAATAGCAGTGGAAACAACCCTTGTGTCATTGGTGCCAAGGCATAGGCAAGTAGAAGCAGCAGGAGTGGGAGAAATAGGAAGTAGCTGTAGCACTAGCTCTCTACATCCAGTGCGCCAAATATGGGAGATGTAGGAGAGGCAGCAGTTGTGATCTGGATAGGAATAGGGCTGAAAGTAAAGAAGATAATGGTGGCTGGGTTTATTTGAGAAATGAGGAAATGTATCAGGACTGGACTAAATTCTTTGCTGAGCCTGTTGGTGTATAAACGTCAAAATGATGTTGTAATATGCAAATTAGATAAACTTCGAGACATGCCCAACATTTTTCTAATTTTAAATGCAAGTTTCTTCAGTATTGCTGTGAACACTGCAATCTTGAAAGCAGATGTACATAGCCAGTTGTTATGGAGCCATAGATGATATAGTGATATACATGGATTAGATCCAAGGATAACATCATAATAGGGATGAGCGGAGATGTGGTGGGACATCAGGATAAAGGACAGATAAAGGAGATAGGTGAGAAGCCAGCACTGGCTTGTCTCTGGCTGGCAGGCAGTGTGATGATCAGTGGGAAAGATCGACTACTGTCAATCATCCTCTCATTGAATACAGCTAAGTCCTCAAATAAGAGCAGGAAAACAGGGAGTGGTGGAGATTTAAGAGGAGGCAAATATGTGGCAAAGAGCTTGCAAGCATTGGATGCAGATTCTTCATATTTGGCTCTGTATAATTAGGACAGTGGCAAATTTGGATAAAAGAGCAATATGTGATAAGGTTGCTGGCACAAAGTGTCTTCCTCTATATTTATCCTCCATCTTGTTTTAGTGTTTGTTCATTTTACTTGTGGGTGAGTGTAAGCCACTCCCACTAATTACTTCTGGCCTCCCTACAACCATAATTAACCAGCTGATTGCAACAAAGGCAGCCAAAAACAAACAAGGCACACCACAAAGAAAGTTGCAATCTAGCACAAAACCCAAAGTGGACAGCAAAATAGCACATTTCTAGAACATACTTATGCTACATGGCTGTACCAACAATATTGTAATGCAAAAATCAGTTTCACATCATTGTCCCAATACATTTAGGTTATTGAACATTTCAGTATCTGGATGTGAAATGTTTCTAATTACCTAAAATTGTCATGCTCATGTTTTCTCCAGGTACCAATTAAATGGATGGCCCTAGAATCAATTCATCATTGGACATACACACACCAGAGTGATGTCTGGAGTTTTGGTCAGTAGTCAGTAAAACTTTTGCTGAGAAAGCAAATGAGCATTTTTTTAGCTTTAAACTGCTTGCATAAGCACCTGTCTTCTTGTCTTTGCAGGGGTAACTGTGTGGGAGCTCATGACATTCGGAGCAAAACCTTATGATGGAATTCCGGCAAGAGAGATTGCAGGCCTACTCGAGAAAGGAGAGCGTTTACCGCAACCTTCTATTTGCACTATAGATGTCTACATGATCATGGTCAAATGTCTGTTTGCAATACTTATCTGTGAATATTGAATACAAATTTAATTATTTGATTTATATATTGCCTAATATACAAATACATTTAAGGATTACCAGTTTATTCTGTACACCTCACATCTTACAGACCATATTGCTTCACTTTATAGTCAGTTACAACTGGGGTATAAATGTTACTGCACAGTCCATCAGCATTACCTTACTAGTAAGTGAAAGCGATGTCTAAAATAACCCAGCATACTGACGGCGCACGTATGAACACACCACTTCCATGTTGGGGTCACTTCCACACTGAAAATGATCCACTGTTTAAACTGAACATATTCAACAAGTTTAACTGGGTAAAATATGGCTTATAAAATGTGCAGCATCAGATGGACCGAAGTCAGTAAGAAAATGCAAAGTGCAGCCATATAGTCTGTCAGATCAATGGGCTACAGTCATTCATTTTAAACACAAAGTTTACCCATTTGGGGTATATTGCTAATTAATGTGAATATAAGGTCACTCATATATGCAGAAGTTACAAAATTACATTTAAAAACCATTTCAGGCTGGATGATCAATGCAGACAGCAGACCTCGCTTTCGTGAGCTTGTTGCAGAGTTCTCAAAAATGGCCCGAGATCCATCTCGTTACCTTGTTATTCAGGTAAAACCCTCACTCATGTACTGTGCACATATAAATACAATTTCATAATTATAATTAATCTTTTAGCTTACAAACATGAAAAAATAATAAACCCCACTAATGTTAAGGTTAAGTTTAAGCTTAGCATTACTAAAATAACACCTAGTACTAAATGAACAAATGAAGGTGTCATTGCGTGTCTGGGAGCCAATTTCTTTTTTCTGTTAGTAATTCCACTAAGATAATAAATTTACATTATAATTACTTAAATAATGTACATAATGCACAATTAACATAAGGACATTATATCTTGGTTGTGGCTGCAGGGAGATGACCAGATGCACTTGTCCAGTCCAGCAGATATTAACTTTTACCACTCCCTGCTCAGCGCAGAAGACATGGGAGATCTAGTTGAGGCAGAGGATGACTTGCTCCCGAGTAAAGCCTTCTTCATCAGATCACAATCACTTCATTCACAGCATCAAAACTCAAATGTATGTAGAGTGATGTATTATTTGTTGTAAGTAGATGCTACTTACCTGACAATTAGTATTACAGTTGTGGGTACAAAATGATAACAGAATCCATGCTCCTATCTTCAATATATCTATATAAGAGCTTTTTCATCATTTCAATTAGTCCAAAAATGTTTATACAATGTAAAAGCAGCAGGTGTTAAAATGGTGAAAGGAAAAAAAAACTGTAAAAATAATGTTATTTGAACAATATGCTAGTCATTGTATCACAGAGTACATCAACTAGAAGTTTCTTCTGTTTTAGGAGATGCATGGGAACAGTATGATTCTGCGTTACATCACTGATCCCACCCATGACTGTCTGAATGACCATACACATCCAGGTACAACTTTTGTCCAGCAACAAATTCAATATTAGCGGTCAGCACCACTCTTCTGCCTTCCACTTGACTAAGGTTCCAAAACAAAAATATTGCAGAGCATTAATAAGTTAGAGCAAAGTTGGAGTTCAATTTGTAGTGTAATCCTGGTGGTGTGATCACCACTCTTTCTAAAAAATAAATAATAATTAGTTGCTTTACCATTATCATATGCTTTACCATTTTTTTCAGAGTACATGAACCAGCATATGACCACAGAGAGTGAAATGGTGAGCCACAACTATGAAAACACCATGCCAAAGGAAAAATATATAGGCAAACCAGGCACTCAACTGGAGGGAGCAGAGTTTGTGGACAATTTACTGCATGCTCTGCCAGAGTCCCGCAATGCCTGTCTGGACAACCCTAAAAGCCAGCAAGACTTCTACCCAAGTCAAAACTTAGACAGACTCTTTTTCCCCACAGCGGAGAACTTGGACTATCTAGGTCTCACTACGAAAGTTCAGCCCTCTGGGCATTAGAGGCAGTTGATGTGTAAACTGTAAAACACTTTGGGACGTGTATGAAGCCTGTCAGCAATGATCTGTTTTAGGACACACACACCAAACACACTTATGGTTTTGCCAACATCCTGAACTGTTCTCCTAAATGTCCTCATCAATGAAATCAAGGTGCTTTCTTTGTCGCAGAACTACTTTCACTGCATTCATCAGAAATGACACTCAACCAATGGCTCAATATACACTTAAAAATTTTTCAATGACCATGATTTCATGTCCATGGTTTTCAGCTGCTTGTCACTTCATTTCGGCATGTTTTTTTGGCATGGTGCAGTCTAGGAAGAACATTGACTACGTTTACATGTGCACGAATAATGCGATTATTTCCAATAATCAGAGTAAGGACTTAATCGCATTATGATGTT